>JAPFRM010000601.1:0-20676 GCA_030778325.1 Beauveria medogensis | reverse complement strand
AAAACGCAAGAATTGCTGTTATGAGGCGTCATTATGAGCAATACCTCAATTACGTATTACCCATTACGCGATTTGCAACCATTGTTTACGGTTTGGCATTAGCCGGACAGAAATAAGCTTAAAGCGGAAACACACCCAAGGACGGACGGAGGAGGAGGGCCGGAAAGCACTTTCCACTCTGGTACCCAAATGTTACCATATGGGGATGAAATGACATGTTTTCGTGTGTTTGTCTGTTAATATTTTCAGACAAGGGCTTGAATGAATCATGCAAGAATAATATTTTACAAATGCCGCCATTTTAAGGAACCGTATTTATTGGAACTAGAAAGCGTAAGAGTGCGAGTGCCTTGCAATTTCTGCGAGCACGCCATCGGTCACCTTTCCACCTTGCCCACCCAGGTCCCCGCTGAAAAACTGCTGGTTGGCCCTTTTTCTTCTCCGCATCGGTCGCGGCCGAACCGTCCGTCTGGTCGTCAAAACAGGCACTGGCTGGGCATTCTTATTAGCTCTAGCTGGCTTGGCTTGGGAGGGCGATCCTTTTCTTCTTTTCATCTAGAACCCTCGCGTGCCTTTTGCCATTTCTCGTTTTTTTCTTCTCATCTTGTGGCCGACTTTTGCAACATTCTTTCTCAGTCAGGCTGCGTACAACGACAAAGCTCATCGCCCCGGCGCTCCCCTCCGGCACCCCGCCTCCACCATCATCGTCACCACACCACTTCCCCCCCCCCCGGGGTTTGCAAAAACACGGGGTCGTCACAAAAAAAAAGAAGAGATGAAGTCCTTTACCACTACAAGCGCCGACTTGTCGCCTGCCGAAAAGGACAACAGCGGCAAACATGGCCCCGACGCCGACATTGAGCGCTTCCCCCACGAGGGCGGCTCCTCCATCGCCGAAGGCCACATCCAGCAGGACAGGCTTCGGCGCGCCCTGTCTGCGCGGCAGGTGCAGATGATTGCCATTGGCGGCACCATTGGCACCGGCCTGTTTCTCGGCACCGGAAAGTCGCTGGCCACGGGCGGGCCGGCCTCGATGCTCATCTGCTACGCCATTGTCGGCGCCATTGTCTTTGTCACGATGCTGTCGCTGGGCGAGATGTCGGCGTTTATACCGGTCGCTGGTAGTTTTTGCACATTTGCGAGGTAAGAAACGAGTTTGCAGTCCACCAAACGAAGAAAAAAAAAAAGACGATTCAAAACTCACACTACGTCAAACAGCCGCTTCGTCGACGACGCTTTCGGATTCGCCCTCACCTGGAACTACTGGTTCAACGACGCCGTCTCCACCGCCTCGGACCTCGTCGCCCTGCAGCTCCTGCTCGACTACTGGCACACCAACTTCCCCGGCGTCGCCTTTAGCCTCATCTTCTGGGTCGTGCTCATCGCCGCCAACGTCATCACGGTGCGCGCCTACGGCGAGCTCGAGTACTGGCTGTCGCTGCTGAAGATAATCACCATCATCGCCTTCATCTTTGTCGGCATCGCCGTCAACGCCGGCGGCAACACGGCGCACCGCTACATTGGCGGCGAGAACTGGCATCTGCCCGGCGCGCCCTTTGTCGGCGGCATCGGCGGCTTCGCGTCGGTATTTGTCACGGCGAGCTTTGCGTACGGCGGCACAGAGTCCATTGCCATTACGGCGGGCGAGACCAAGAACCCGAGCAAGAACATGCCGCGCGTCGTGAAAAACGTGTTTTGGCGCATCCTGCTCTTTTACATTCTCTCGATTCTGCTCATTGGGCTCAACGTGCCGTATACCAGCGACGGCCTCAAGAATAAAGATTCGCGCACATCGCCGTTTACCCTCGTGTTCCAGATGGCGGGCGCACAAGTCGCGGGCAGCATCATCAATGGCGTCGTCATCACGAGTGTCTTGTCGGCCGGCAATCACGCCTTGTTCGCGGGGTCTCGGCTGCTGTACACTCTGGCGATGCAGGGCCACGCGCCCCGCGTCTTTGCCCGTCTGAACAAGGGCCAGGTGCCGTGGGTCTCGGTGCTGGCCACCAGTTTTATCGCCGGGCTATGTTTCGGCTCCAGCTTTATCGGAGCCGGCCAGCTCTGGGCCTGGCTGCAAAAGTAAGATGAAATCCGCATAAACAAGCATCGTGTGTGACCCTGGACTAATTTTTTTTTGCAGTATTGTCGGTGTGTCGAACCAACTCAGCTGGATCTCGATTGGCATCGCCTCGATCCGTTTCCGCAGCGGCCTCGAGGCCCAAGGCAAAACCCACCTTTTGCCTTTTAAGAATTGGACGTATCCGTGGGGGCCCTGGTGCTCGGTGATTCTCAACAGCTTTCTCGTGCTGGTGCAGGGCTGGAGCTCCTTTAAAGATGGCTTCCACGCTGTCGACTTTGTCAGTTTATACGTGGAGCTGCCCGTCATGCTCTTCATGTTTTTGGCGTGGAAGCTTTTGAAGCGCACCAAATTCGTCAAGGTCGAGGAAATGGACCTCGAGACGGACGTTTACAGTCCCGAATTGGACGAGGAGGATGAGTATTCTGGGCCTGCGTGGCGGTCGAGGTCGAGAAAGGTGCTTAATTGGCTGTTTTAGCGTCTTGTTTAGCATGAGCATTGCATAGCATGAATATTTACATGAATTTTACTAAACCTTCTTTTCAAAGCCTTGAATAAAGACATGGGCAAAAGTTGAGAAATCAAGGTTTCAGCAAGTGCACGTGTACGAAATTGGTATTTTTTTTTTGAACAAGATAAGAAGAGGTAGACTAGACACTGAGCTCGGTGGTAGCCGCGCCCTTGATATATTCGCGATACGGAGCCAAGGCCTTTTCCACAGACCCGCCAGGACCGCAGTACTTGTCAACAATCTCAGCACTGCGACCGGTATATAGCTCGGCCTTGAGCATGCCATCGAGCTCGCCCCAGATGGGCTGAAAAAAATCGGAGCTCCTGATACGGTCAACAAGGTCGTTGGGCTTACCCTCGTTCTTGACCATGGCGCTGGCCTGGTGCGAGAGCACACGGATCTGCTCGTGGGCCTCTTGACGCGACACCCCCGTGGCGCAGAGGCGCATGATGATGGTCTCGGTAATCATAAACGGCAGCTCCGCCTGAATGTGCGCGGCGATGCGCTGAGGATACACGATGAGCCCGTCGGTAATGTTGTCGAGCCCAATGAGGATGGCGTCGGCCAGCAGAAACGTCTCGGGAATGTCGATGCGGCGGACAGCGGAATCGTCGAGCGTGCGCTCCATCCACTGGTCGGCGTGCGTGGCCTGGAAGCTGGCGGGCTTGCTGAGGAGCTCGCGCGACAGCGAGTACACGCGCTCGGAGCGCATCGGGTTGCGCTTGTACGCCATGGCCGAGGAGCCAATCTGCGAGCTCTCAAACGGCTCCTCAATCTCCTTCCAGTGCGCCAGGTGACGGATGTCGCCGGTGATTTTCTGGGCAGACGAGCCCAGACCCGCAACGGCGTTGGCAACGAGCAGGTCGACCTTGCGCGTGTACGTCTGCGTGGACACGTCGTAGCAGCTGGAGAAGCCGAATTTCTTGCAGAGCAGCTCGTTGAGCTCGTCGCATTTGGCAGAGTCGCCGTGGAAGACCTCGAGAAAGGACGCTTGCGTGCCGGTGGTGCCCTGCGCGCCGCGGAACTTGAGCTCGTCGCGGGCCTGCTCGATGCTGTGCAGGTCGAGCATCAGGTCCTGCGCCCACTGGGCGGCGCGCTTGCCGACGGTGATGAGCTGGGCGGCCTGCAGATGAGTGTAGGCGAGGGTTGGTTGGGCTAGCGAAAGAAAAAAAAAATTGTTGGCTTGCGGATTTCGGCGCGGGGAGTTGTAGAACTGTAGTATTACTTACCCTTCCATTTGAGGGCAAAGGCGGCCAGGTTGGATATGACCTTGGCGAGCTTCTTTGTGAGGAGGTCGAGCGCATCCTTCATGAGGATGAGCTCTGCATTGTCAGTGACGTAGCAGCTAGTAGCACCTATCTTGTACATTAGCGGCATGCTCGAGAGTAGGACCGCAAGTCAAACGTACCATAGTGAATGATGCCGGCCGCCGCAGGGGCCGCGATCCCGAAAGCGTGGACATGCTATGATTCGTTAGCACCACACGACTCGTGGACATGGTCGAGTTGAACGTCGTCTTACAGCCATGACATCCTATGACTCGTCAGTACAGCACATGGAACAAGCCAACACATTGGCAGTGAAATAAAATTACATGTCTTCGAATCTTTTCTTCCACGCGGGCCACCTCAAAGTCTTGGTCAGTGACGGTCAGATTGGCCTTCATCTGCTCGAGGGCCTCGGGGGTAATGGTGTCGATGCCGAGCTCCCTTTCGCTCTCGGCAAGGCCTAGCCAGAGCTTTCGCCATGTCGAGTGCCGGGATCGCTGGCTGAACAGCTGCGACATGGCGGGGCTGCAGTATCGCCCTGTGAGGGAGGTTTGGTAGCTGTCGTACGGCGAAGCCATGTTGGACTGCTCAATTCGGACAAGGGAATGTTGTGGTGTTTTATTGTATCGGGGATTGGTAACTCGAGACGAATTGACGAGGTCGAGGTTGCCAAATTGCTGGGATTCGATAGGTCTATATGTCTTTGTTTTTCGCTGGCTTTTCGGGGTGGCGTGAGACGAGATGGAAAACTGCTGTGACTGGATGAGGTTTATAATTTTTTTTTCTTGGCTTGGTGGGTGAAGTGCGAAGAAAGGTTCTACAGATGTGGAGCTACAGTACACGCAAAGCTCTTCACTTTACTGCTAAAGGTGGCGAAATGGAAAGGACTGGCTATATGCGCTGATGCTAGACTGAGAATTTATTATGACTTCATTACTGGAATTATGTATATTTTGAAATTCAGCGACGTGTCACAGAGAAGCCAAATGAATTGCTCTTTTTGGTTGCCTCATCGCGGGGTACTTTGCCGACGCCAAGACAACAGCGGGGGAACCTACCAGTAGCCATGCTCGCAGTGCTGTGGATCACGTAGAGAGGTGGATGGCAGCAAACGGGCGCTGGCAAGCAATGATACTGTCATTTATTCAGATTTGAGTTTAATTAGGAGCCCATGATCTGACGGCAAGACAGTCCAGGGACTCGAGACTCGACATTTTTATAGGCCAAAAACTTTAATCTCTAGTTACGGCGGGCAAACGCGGCGCCATCAGCATCACCATTCTAGCCACGTTCTATCCTATTGATTGGCGTGATGCCGCCACGAATACTGATTACAAAAAACTCTGATTCTCTCGCATGAATATAAAAAGGCCCATTCCAACCTTTCAAAGGCTCTCTTCTTGTCTCGTTTGCCGTGGGTCGGCTTCCTTCCAGCCGACCCATCCAAGTCCAGTTCGCTGATGCTCATCCCGTGCTGATCTCTTGAGCTTCGATACATAGGACGGGAATGTCGTCTGTCGACATCATCATCTACAAGAAAGAGGCGAGAGACGAACTATGTCATGACCAAGGGCCTTTGAGTACACCAGGAAGAAAAGTGCTCGCTGATCGTCTTCTTCCTGTCGCAGCGTATAGCTCCGAAGCAGAATGAAAAGGAAAGGATTTTGCCCCTGGTGAAGTGCAATACCGGGGACAAAAGAAAAAAAAGAAAAAATTCGCCACCTGGAGGCAGTGTAATACCAGGGACAAAGAAAACAAAAATTATCCCGCGGTACTTACCGGACCAGTGACACTTCAAGGGGTTAGTATGCCTCACGCAGGGCCTTGAAGAAGGTCACCCCCATGTCGACCTCTTGAGCGTCGATACATCATAGGACGGGTTATGTCCTCGGTGGGCATCATTATTTACAAGAAAGGTAACGAAGAAGAGAGAAAAGAAGAATTCAGAAAAGGGACGGCGAGAAACGAGTTTTATGCTACCCAACGCTGTTCCTTCCTTTTCCATATGAGCGCTCGCTACGGCTGCCAGCTGGCAAAGAAACGCAGAAAGAGGTACGTACCACAGCGCGCCAGAATATCGTTATTTACAGTCACTGAAATCACGTCATGATACATGAAAAGTTCAAGTGTAAAACGCAGTCATCTCCAAAGACATCAGACCTCTGTCAACCTCTAGAGCGTGTCCACGCTTGCATGGCGAGACGAGCAAGCATCAGCCAGCTCGTGCCCTGACATCAGCCACCATCGACGTACCTACGCTGGCAGCTGGCAGCACATCCGGCTGGCTGAGTCATCATCTACCAACAGGAGCCAGGAAAGGCCGACTTTCCGCTGAGCAAGGCGCTCAGCTGTCGCCAGTCAAAGCTCGCTAGGCAACCAACAACTCTTACCTACTATTACTTACTAGGCAAGCGGCAATGCGGCCGATAGGCAACAGCTTGCCGAGCTTCAAGCTCCGTTTGCAGCCACTACCGACGCCAGATGCATACCTGCCTTGTGCCGCTGAGCCATCTACTTGAAAGAATGGGCATGTGCCCTTGTTTGGAAAATCACTTTGCCAAAGATGCTAATTACTTTTGTACAGTGGCTTGGATCTGCTCGTCATTTTTCAACGACTTGAGTCCGAACAAGAGCTTACGCGCCGTCCCTTGTCGACTTGGACGCCTATCTGAGCCGGCTCTTCTCTCGACCACATCGCCATGCCGCACCGACCTACAACTGGCTATTCTGGTGCGATTCCTGGTGACTGCTCACAGACGCTTGCGCCACGCATATAACATGCCTCGCCGGGGATATTAAACGCCTGACCGGCCCTTGTTCCGACTGCTGGTGTCAGGTGCCCGTAAGAGACACAGGGCATATAGTGGATGACGGGGATGTTGGGTGCGTCAGCTGCCATTGCTAGACCTTTTGTGGTCTCTGTGGTCGAGTGGTTAACCTATCGCCCTTGGCTCTCACAGCTGGCTACGCCTGTCGCTTATTGTGTCAAGCATGACTCGGAGCAAAATACTACCATCCGACCTAGGCTGGGTGATGCAAATCCTTGCTGCACCTAGCACAAACGCAAACTATAGCTAGAAACTGCATGCAGGAATAGAAACGTTGCCGCAGTTATGGCAATGAAATGATTGTATCGCTGCAAAAAGCATGTCCCATAATGAATGCCTCATGAGTGAAATTGATGCCTCAGCAGCCACAAATTGGCACGCGTTTGCCTACCAAGTAATCCGTATCGCCCCAAGACACCCTATACGTAGGTCCCACATGGCACTGGCGGGGTCTTGGTTGATAACTAGTTAGTCATCAGGCCACTTGCCGGTCTAGATGGCAGCATGAGTCGATCCGCTGAGCATGTCTCTTTATGAGTCTTGACCGTTTTTTATCACGTATATATCATCTGACTCTTTTGTTGCAGTATCGCGGGTCCCCACGCTCCAAAACCCTCGACGTTGTTCATCACCTAAGAATTATGTAAACATTTCTTATTTACGGCCTAGTGAGGGAATACTACTCAGTAGTTACGGAGTACTCCATACTAAAGTACAGCTAGACATGTCAATGCCGCATGGATGCAATCTCGCCGTTACTTGAAGTGGGGCCAAAATCGATCAATTCTATTTCTTGGTGTCATTTTCTCAAAACTCCTGTATTCCCCGCTACTCCACTGGACCCTTGTAAAAATATCCTCCGATATTTTACACTCTTTTGTTAAAAATATGCATCTATGTACATTAAAACACGTTCTCGTATCTACCAACTTGGATTATGCCAATGGCATAACTTTTCTAAGGGACGGCCTTGAAGCCCGCATCGACGGGGTAAGAGGGGAATCCCCACGAGACACTGCGATTCAGCAGCTCGTACTCGAGACCGTGCGGGCCTGCATTGAGATAGAGAAACTTGGTAAAGGGCACGGTAGCGTGGTAGCTAAAGGGCGTGCCGGCGGGGATAAAGGCAACATCGCCCTGCAGGAGATATGTCTTCTTGTAGCCGTCAACAGAGAGCACGAGCTGGCCGTCGTCCATCTGGATGCCGAGGTGGTGGGGCAGGGTAACGTGCTCCTCGGTCTCATTGTCGCGCTTGGGGGACATGATGATGGTGCCCATGGTAAAGTTGTGGTTGTGCGAGTTGTCGACGGTTGAAATGGGCTGAATGACCTTGTAGCCCTTGTCCGTGTTGAGGAACTTGGGGCCGTAGTTGTTTGCGACAAAGTACGGCTTGGTGTTGTCGGCGGGCAGCTCGTTGGTGCCGTTGTGCCAGTTGAGGCCCTCGGAGCTCGCGGTGCCGTTGACAAAGTCGCGGCGCGGAATGTACTGCTGCTCGGGGACGGCAAACAGATCCAGCGGCTCAAACAGCGCGTGCAGCTCGGGCGTCATGGGCCCGTACGGCTGCTCGTCGACGGGATCCGGCACGTAGGGAGCGTGCACGCCCGACGCAAACTGGCCGCCCGACACGTCGTCAAACAGCTTCTCGAAGCCCGCGGGGTGAAAGGCGTGCGTCAGCTGCGAGTCAGGGTCGATGAGCTGGAAAGTGTGGATCACGCCGGGCGGGACGTTGCCGTAGTCGCCAAAGCTGGCGACGCGGGCCTCTTCCTCGCCGCTCGTCGTGTTTTCCTTTGTCCAGAGCTCGACGCGGCCGCGGGAGCAGTAAAAGTGCTCGTGGTACGTCTTGTGCACGTGCGGGCGCGCGTTCAGCCAGTTGGTCACCTTGCCGTTGTGCTGCACCAGGGTAAAGGCGCCGCCGGAAGAGTTGGCCGTGATGGAAAAGGTAATGGTTTGCGTCTTGGTGAGCATGACGGCCTTGCCGTGGAAACGCGGCAGCACATATGGACGCACAAAGTCGGGCGCCCTGTCGACGGTGAGCGTGTTGTTGCTGCTGGTGCTCTTGCAGCTGCCCTTGCATTCGGTGCCAGACACGAGTGAGGCTAGTGCAGCCAATGCTACTCCGGAAAACTTCATGATGGCGATAATTGAACAAGCACAGGACAAGGACAGTAAGAAGCGATGGATGAGTGACGTGCAAAAAGAAGACGGCCGCAGAGCCTCATTTTATAATTACCCGTCTCCTGAATTCATTCCGTCAATTCAGCGAAATCTTTCAAGTTACTTGTCACGGGGAGCCGTTCCGATTCAATGTAACTGCGACTCAATGGCCATCCCGCATGGTGGATATATTATTCAGGGCAACTACTCGTACTATGCGTGATGTCTGCGTGATGGTACCACTAGCAATGCTACTGAATAAAGTAGTTGGCTACCCACTGATTCATGTAAATATCGCGCCGTTGCCTTGTCGGCCATCCCTCCAAAGCCTAATTGCGGCTAATTGCTGCCATCTGCATGGTACAAGTAATAAAATGTTCTTGGCATCAAGGCTGGCGTGGCCGTGTGGATAGTTGCATGTCAAGAGCTTCCAACCCTTCAATTAAAAGCAACTATACTAACGTTTTGAGTTGTAGCCATCACTTGACTAACGTATAGTATATACCGAACTAACTATATACAGCAACTATACAGCAACTATACAGCAACTACGGAGTATACACAGTGGCTATAATCTGTACTCTGTATTATTACACCGCATCTGAGCTCGGACCAGCTGCTTATTCTTATTTTCCCGGCAGACCAGCAACACAGAAAAATTTGCGGCCCACTTGATTCTCGAGCGAATTGAGAACCAAGTTCCAGACATTCTTGTCGTAAGCCTCGCCAATGTGTCCGACTGGGTCAAACGGGCAGTACTCCTGAACGTAAATGTTGACGACGCCGTCTTCCCGAACAAACGCCGTGTCCGTGGGAGTGACGAGCTCGTCGAGCTCGGACGTGATGATGGTGACCTTGTTGCCGGCTTGCATAATCGGCTTGCCGTCGTTTAGCTTGGCGATGCTAGCCCCGCCGACCGAAATCTCGTTGCATGGTGCGCAGCCCAGCTTTTCCAACACGGCGCCCACGTCTTTGCGCGCGTCCTTGCCAAACAGCTGCACCAGCGTCCACAAGTGCGCAAAGGTCGTGCCGTGCGTCGGCGGCGCAATCGCGACGATATTCTCGACGAGCGCTGCGATGCCCTCGCGGAACTTGGGCACATAGAGCGCCTCGAAGCCGCCTTCGGAGTGGCCGACCAGGTCAATCTTGCTGGCGTTTGTCTTGGCGTGCACCTCGTTGATCAGGTCGGCAATCTGATGCGAGGACTCGTCAATGGGCTTGAGGCCGCCGACAAACGGGAAGCCGTCGTAGGCGCCGTAGGTGAGGGAAAAGGTGCAGAAGCCTTTGTTCTGCAGCCACAGCTCGAGTAGGTAAATGTCCTCGTACCACGTAGCGCCAAGGCCGTGCAGGAGAATGACAGGGTTAGGGTGGTTGGCGCTGGGCTGACACGAAAAATCGTTGTGCTTGATTACACGGTTCCTGAGAGCTGGTGCGGACGCTGCAGGGTTGGCGGAGACGACTGCAATGAGTCCGCCGAGGACTGCGGCAATCACCAAGTTCATTTTGGTATATTTTTGAGTGGTAGTCAACTATTCACAACGAGCTACAGGAAGACTAGTCTGCGAAACGCAGGGACTCGGCTCCTTTATAATAAATGTTTTGCTTGTGTCTCACTGTAATTCAAGACAGCGTATCCGTACTCTGTACTATTGCCGGCAGTAAGAGACAAGGTCATCTCCAATCAGATTCCATCGCCCCTATGCTCACACGGGTTCTAGATGTCCTCTCTCCTTGACCGTGCTGTTGCAGCACTAGTATAGAACCGTAGAAGCTTGCGAGATTTGGCCTCTGCCCTTTGTCTCGGCCGATGATCTTTTCCTCTGCGCGCGCATAAAGGTTGCAAGTGTTCGAGCTTCTCCCTCAGCTGATGATTTTCCCCTCAGCTCGCTGTTGCAGCACTAGTACATGATAGTAGAAGCTTGCGAGTTCTTGAGCCTGTGTCTCGGCTGATTATTTTATAGAAATACCAATAGGATAAAATGGTTAAGATGACGGCTTTTTTCTAGGATATTGTTTTAATTCGTCGGATCATTTGCAGTTCGCTCACAGGTTTCCGACCCCCACCCAGATCCTGAGCTAAAGAAAGCTGTCGTCGTCTGGCGATTGCAGCTCCTAATACGTAATGAGGTTCGCCTTTGATCCAAAAGTCGCTCGAGAGCAGAAACAAATTGGCAGCATAGTCTACGTCAGCAGTCAAGGATCGTAGTGTTGTGAGTTGATACTGCCAGCTTTTGCTGGGTCCAAAACCTGGGGTTGCCAAGCCGGGGACAGCGACGTCGATACATCGCTTTGACGCCCCCCGATGCCGACACTTGCGGGGATACCAGGACACAAATCACGTCCCCTGATTGCCGAGCCTCCGCTCAATCGAATTACGGCGGTCACAAAGTATTGAATAGTTCGTGGGTCCATGGGGGGCTCTGCTAGAGTCAAAGCGTCTTGATCTCGTGTCTTTTCATTACTTGCAGCAGCGGAATTTATACACACATAATTCCAAAAACACCCAATTGACCACCACGATTGGACTTTATTGGACTACATCTTTTTTCCTTTTTTTGACTACTCACACGCCAAAGTGCTATACATGTTGGTGTGGCCCTTGAGATACTCCTCCATGGTAGTAGCGCTGCCGCCACTCTCCTCCGTCTCTGGCTGGTGTGATGCGCGGCGGCGCAGTATATCCTCAATCGCCCACGAGACTCGCTCCGCGCCGACCATGGCGCCGCCGATATTCGCCGCTCCCGGGCCGAGGCCCAGCGCCGCCAACCTGCCCACCATGAACAGCGGCACGTCGTCGCTCCACGCCAAGTCGTCGTTGAGACACGGGAACCCGCCAAAGCCCGGCACGGGATGCTTGCGCAGAATCGTCTGCATATACGGCAACGACGTGAAGTCCGTCTGGATGCCGGTGGCAAAGTACATAAAGTCCATTGGCGGCAGGTCCACGGGCGGATTTGTTAATATATGCCACTTGCCGCCGTCTTGGCCTTGGCCTTGTTCAAAACGCGCATCAACAATGGTTGTGCTGGTAATGAGATTGACCTTGCCGGCAGCGACGTGCTTTTTGATAATTTTATTGTAGATGGGGGTGAGACTGCCGCCTCCGCGCGCCGTCTTGATGATTTCCAAGCGCTCCTCGTCCGAGTCGGCCAGCCAGAAGCGAGCCTGTTCGGTGTTTTTGTACTTGCCCATCCATTCCAGACTCAGGTCAAACAGTTTGACGCGACACGGCCCCCGCATAATGTGCCAGACCTTTGTGACGCCTCGGCGGATGGCAAGGTCTGTAAGCTGGGCAGACGTCAGGCCACCGCCAACGACAGCGACATGAGTCTGCTTCTTGGCCTTGATGCGGCTTTTCAGATACGGGTCTGGAAACTCCTTGACCTGCATGCTGTGGCAGACTTGCGGGGGCTGGCGTTTGTTTGTGCTGGTCATGGATGGGATAGACGGCACCTGGGCAACGTTGGCGGCGCCGACCGCCATTACGACTGTTCGCGCGTAGTGAGTCCCCTTGTCTGTCTGCACAGTGAAGAGCTTCTCTGTCTCGTCGGGGAAGGCTTCCACATATCCAAAGTCCAAGTCCTGGACAGCCTCTTTCTGTAGTACGCCGGCCTCGAGATCGTAGCGCTGCGTCACTGATTCACAGTGATCTTTGAACACCCCTCGGGAGGGGGTAAAGTAGTCGTTCTTGTCTCGCACATTGATGGCGACACGGGCTGCTTGCCTGATTCGAGTTAGCAGGGATGTCGGTACGTTTGCGAGGCCTTTACATACTTGCCACCACAGTGACGGCTAGCTGCTTTCTTGTGGCCATGCTTACTGACTTCTTTTCCGACACAGTTTCGAATCTCGACCAATTCGCTTTCGCGATTGTTTTCGTATGTATAAGCTAGGAGGGAATCACGGTCAAAGGGATCGGCGTGCCAGAGCATCGGGCTTCGAAGGTGCGAGATCTCGTAGGTGTGGAAAAGGTAGTGCCAACGTGCCAGCCACTGGTCAGAAGTGGAATCTAGCACCATCATGTTGTATCCAGCTCCCGTTCTGGATTGGCGAGTCTTGATTTTGCCACTCTTTGTTTGCTTCAGCGAGACTCTGTTGCCGTGTTTCCCAATCCATCGAAACCGGCGGTGCTCCTCATCAGTAAAGAGTGCCGACGGCGTCTGCTCTCGAAGTCTGGCCGCCATGGCCAGGCCACATACGCCGCCTCCAATAATGATAACATCGTAGATGACCTGTTCAGTCATTTTCAGAGCAGGTTCGGCCCTGTATAGGCTAGCTTGATTTGAAGAGGTCCAGAGGTTTCAGTCTTGCAGCGGTGCGAGAATCTCACGCGTCTGCAAGCTGCTTTATTATATATGGTTCCATATGACAACCCTGATGGCCTTGATCATTGCTGAGACTAATGTCTATTTGCGTCGTCACAATGCGCGGCCCGTCAACGGCCACCCTGATGGCGCGGGACCATCCGGGTGCTCGAGATACGCGATCCGGCCGCCGCTAGGCTTCATAAAAGGAAAACAAACGTTAATTGGCCTTGTGTACGAATTAGATCCTTTGATGAACAATACAAAAAATACTTGTTCTTATGAGGATGGGCGTGACGAGTGGTCGGTTGAGTGTTGGTGTCTTGACCTAATCAGACGCGCTTATCAGCCTGAATCAGTGCCTAAGCGACCAAGACGCTACGGTTGAGATATCACATAGTGGCAGCTGAGATTCGCAGCTGAGATTAGCGCCACTTTGTTTTCTTGCCAATGCGACCACAAGAATATTAAGCCCCTTGAATCATCTTGAATACTCGCGGAGAATGTGGGTTCAAGGATCTGCCTAGTCGCCGTCA
Source organism: Beauveria medogensis (assembly GCA_030778325.1). Lineage (NCBI taxonomy): Eukaryota > Fungi > Ascomycota > Sordariomycetes > Hypocreales > Cordycipitaceae > Beauveria > Beauveria medogensis. The sequence continues at coordinate 7,001 of JAPFRM010000601.1, read as the reverse complement.
AGGCCAGCGCATACTTTATGAGCCCCATGACGCTGAACTGCTCATCAATACTTAGCTAGGCTATTTGGCTTGTTCTATCATGAATCCGGAGAAGAATTGCGTTACAGCGGCGGGCTCATTCAGCGGCCCAATGTAAGAGACGTGTTGGTCCGGGCGCAACACCACAATACAGCCTTGCTCGGAAATGCTGCATTCCTTGTAAATATCGCCGTGCTCCTCATGATACGAGCTGTCGTCGACGAAAATCTTATCATAGTCGTACCCGTCGGTTTCGGAAAATCGTCTAAAGACGGGAGGAAAGTCAAAAATGGTCACGGCGGTGCGCTGGGCCTTGTGCACGGCGAAAATGTCAAACACGGCGTCGACGGGACCGTCGGCAGGCGTGAAGCGAGAAATAAAGGAACGGCTCGCGTCAAAGTCTTGCGCGACGGCGTTGAGCTGCGCGGCCTGCTCGGGCTTCTGCACGTTGCCGGGAAAGACGAGCACGCGCCACCGGCCGTTGCTCGGAAGCAGCTCGTGGAGATGCCAGGGTCTGGCGTCTGCCTGGCTGAGAACCTTGAAACTGGGGATGCGCATGCCGACAGTGAGCCCGGGCGCGAGTTCCTCCTTGGATACAAGGCGGACGTTTTCAGCACCGGCTGAGACGTCTGTTCCATCTCCCTGAGCCGCCGCATCGCCGGCCTTGGCAACGATGGTGCTGGCACCATAGTTGACCTTTGTTCCGCTAACGAACAAATTGTTGTCCTCGAGTGTGCTCTTAAAGTCGGACATTTTGATGCCTTGGGTGTCGGTTTCATCTCTGGCGGGGCGACCAGAAAAGAGACGAGAGAATTTGTGGTCAAAGGCTATCAGGTCTTGAGCCACCTTTCTCCGTTCAGACTGATACGTCTTGAGGATTGATCGGTTCGCCTGGCCTTTGACTACACTGGCAATCTTCCATCCAAGATTAAAAGCTATAATACAGTCAGATCCCACACATTACAGATAAGCGCCATCATATACTTACTATCCTGCATGCTCACATTCATACCCTGACCGGCTTTGGGGCTGCAAAAAAGTCAGCTAGTTACCGAGTCAACTCGCCAAGTCTCACGCTTACCTGTGAGTATGCACCGCGTCACCGGCGAGAAAGACTCGCTCATGCACCGAAAATTGCGTTCCGACTCGCTGGCCAATCTGATACGCCGTCCACCAGTCTATCGTCTTGTACGAAATCGTGTACGGCGCCAGAATCTTTTGCGCCTCGGCGAGGATGGACTCGGGGCTAATGTTGGACCGATCAGCGCGGCTGCCGGCCTCGTCGCCGGTTTTTGCCGTCTTGGTCAGCTGCACGTATACGCGCACAAGCTTGTTCTCGCGCGGGATAATCATGATGCTGCCCGAGTCGGCAGAGTGAATGGCGCAGCGCATGCGAATGTCGGGGAAATCGGTAATGGGCACAATGTCGAGCACGCCCCAGATGTAATCTGTCGATTCGCCTTGGAGAGCCAGGCCAATCTGCTTTCGTGTCCACGAGTGCGCGCCGTCGGAGCCCAGTACATATTTTGCACGGACAAGTTCCTCCGTGTTGGCCTTTTCGTTGAGCTTGGACGCGGCGAGGAGGTCTTCCGTGTCGTCCTTTGCCAGGTTACTCCTGTATAGGCCGTCCTTTGTCGCCGAGGCCACCTGTGCGGGTGTTGCCTCTTCCTCGGTCAGATGCCGCAGCGCAACGGTAATGGGATAGGCTTCCGGGTCGTCGACGGCGGCTTCGTCAATCTCGAGGCGCGTCGGCATGACGGCGCGCTCAACACGGATATCGCTGCAGGCCTCAATCTCATCGAGGAAGAAGCGCTCGATGCGCCCTTGCTGCAGGACTGACTGCTGGAAGCGGCTCAGGCCGGGCACAGTGTCGGCCATGCGGTCGCTGCGGCGCAAAAGACCGGCCTCGTCGGGATTCCACATGCAAAACTCGAGCACGTGGTTGGACTCGCGCCATGCGCGGTGGCCAAAGCCTAACGAGTCCATAATCTCCAGCGTACGGCACTGGAGGCCGTCGGCCTGGCCGTTGAAAACCTTTGTGCTGCGCTTGTCGACAATGCGTGTGCTGATGCCACACTTGGCCATCCAGGCAGCCATCATCAGCCCAGCTGGGCCGGCACCAATGATGAGCACATCAACGGAACTCTCTTTGACGGATGCCATGTCTGCCATGGTCAGGGTGGACGAATCAGGGAGACTTTTCATGGGAACTAATCAAGGGGATTATGAGAATGAACAACGATCTTCGCGGGGCACATGTCGGGTCTACATATATATCAGCCCCATCGGCGGCAGGGCCGGGACGATGACGCGTGATGGGGATGGGAATTTTTAAACATCAGTCAGAACTTATCAAGGCAAGCGTGCAAGCGTGCAAGCGTGCAATGGCCATTGGTTGAACAGCCAAATGGGGCGGCTGGGCAATCTAGATCAGTCATGACTTATAAATCTGTCTTCACCTATGTAATCCGTACACGCTACTTGCATTACTATTACCCCACAATCGGTGCAACCGGATCTCGCAAGCCGTAGGCCGCGGAGGGTTCCCGCCTTGCTCGTACAGCATATGCTCTTGTTGTCAGAGGCTGTGCATAGTTTTGGCATTTTCAAGCTTCGTTGTGCGCTCTCTCTACTATTTATGAATTATAATTCGAGCTTGTTGCGTTGTTGTTTTGGCTGTGTCTGGTCCAGTACCGTTTACTTGATCATTAAGGTTTTACTCGGCTTATGGGTCGTGAGCGAATCATCCGGGAATAGGGAAGCCATCTTTGGCCAACCCGAGAATGCTGTCGGATCGCCTCGACAACTTTAGATTTCGGCAAGATCCGCATGAAATCATTTTCTTTATCAAGGCCACGAGGTGCATTATTCGATAGTTATAGCTTGCCCAGTTGGGGGGGGGGGGCATGGGGCGTTGTGTCTAGACAAGCCAGTACAGAGCATTCTGGAGACCAGTGAATGAGATGCCGAATGCCGAGGGCGGGAGAGGGCGGGATATGCGCAGCGGTGTTACTGGCAGTATTGCTAAAACGCCGGTCGGCCTGGAACGGATTTGAAACATCACGACTCGCATCTAAACTTGTGATGCCACGTCCACATGATTTGGCGGAAATTATTTTTTTTATATCTAATTTCGATTCATCAAGATTGTAAATGTATGGTATTCCACTCCACCTCGGCCTGTATCTATTAGTTGCTACCCCTATTCCCACCTTGGCATTTTGAACCAGCAAAGCCCCAACATAATCCGACCATTACAAGTCAACGTTAACAAGCACTTTGCAGAGTAGGTCGCGCGATCCCCTCGGCTTTGCCGCGCACGCTCGGATCAAACGGAAGAGCCTTGCTGCCCATGCGCCCATCTGGAATGGCCGTCGAGCCCGAAACGCAAGTGCCGTTTCTAAACGCAACCTTGGCCGCCTGCCGCCACGACTCGGTCACGTCCCGCACCATGTCCCGCGTGTAAAACAGTCGACAGTTGGCCGCCTCGTACTTGAAGTGCAGCGGGAAGCCGTTCGGGTCGTCGCCGCTGTACGCGTTGCGCACGTTGACCGAGCCGCCGTTGGCAGGGTCCTCGAGGAAAGGCAGGATGGGCGGGTCGCGAATGCTGGGAATGGTTCGTTGCACGTCTTGGAGCGTGTCCCAGCCGTCCCGCGCGCGCCGAGCGTCCTTGACTAGTGCTGTGACGAGATTCTTATTTTCACCGTTTTGTAACACTTGAGATCCCTTGACACCGCCAATGGCCTGCATGGGCTTGTTCAAGGGCCGGCCGCCGAGCGCAATGGTGCGGATGCCAAAGTTTCGCACCATTAGCCCCGTGAAAATGGTACATGCCGATGCGCATGTCCCGTCCGTCAGGATAACCATATTCTCCGGCTTCCACGGCGGTTGGCGCGCAGTGCGGTTCTCGCCCGGTTCGTAACCACGCAGGAAAACGTCTGGGTTATCAAGGTATCGAGCAGTAGGGTCTCTGTGGAAGGGCGCCGTCATTTTCTGGCCCTTGACAGGCCGAGTCTCGAAAAAGGCGTCTGGCTCGTCGACGGTCCTATTGTCGGGCCCTAACGGCAGACCCTCGAAGCCGACAAGCAGCTGCACCGAATCGTTGTAGTTTAGAAACTTGCCGGTAAGCTCGAGGCCGCCATTCAACCGGTACCGATCAAAGTCGTCAAAAGAAGCCCCGGGGAAAAAGGCGGTATAGGCAAAGTCGGCCAGATCCAAGGAGCCGCCGCCGTTGGCCGACATGTCGATGATGAGCTTGTCGCGGCCTTGCGCCTTGGCCGCCGCGGCCGTGCGGTCCAAAACATCGCCAAACTCGCGAACAAAGGCGTTGATATCAAAGTCGTCCCCAGTAGGGTCAGCAACGTTGAGAGGAACGAAGCTGAGGAAAGAAATGACAGTGGTGTCCCGCAACTCTGTATCGTTCAGAGTATAGCTAGCTACCATGTCGTTGGAGTGCTTGGCAAGCGGAAGCGGATATCCTGGAAGAGCAGGCCTAGACGGCGGCGGCGGCGGCGGCGCAGGCTCTTTGTTCTCGTTCTCCTCTGGCTCCTCTGGCTCTGGTGGTGGTGGTGGTCCCCTCTTTGGTGGCACTTCAAATCTCTCGCGAAAGTCCTGTCCATTTCTGATGCCGCAGAGATCAGTCGTCGGAAGCGTGATGATGGAGTTTTCCACCACCCGCTCCGTGCCGTTTTTGTGCACAATGGTGTAGTTGTCGGGAATGTCGAATACCGACAACAGTGCGTCGCCGCCAGCTCCAGCAGCGTTTTGGGGGGCCGAGCTGAACTGACTATTCATTTTTGCATCGGGGTCCTGGAGGCCTTGAGGAACCCGCAAAGCATCGTTTTCCAAGAATTCGTACACATCCTGACCATCTATGGTATCAATAGGAGACGGAGTGTAAGTCACATTTCCTGGTGTAAAGATGTCCTGGGCGGCAAACACCTGTGGCATTTCCCGTCCATCTTTGGAGACTGATACTAAATCTAAGCCTTCCCGAACTTGGCGAAATGCGCTAAACAGGCCCGGCGTGTAGCCAAAATGGTTGTCATTAGTGGCAACGAACTGATTCGACGACTTGTTAGCAACAGTCGGGCAGTGTTTCGGGGGCTTTGTCTTGCTCGCATACCAGGCTCTGAAGGTCCGTCATGACATCAAATTGCGTCTCGTATTCGTTGCCCTTTAGCTTTTGCTTCATGGCGTTCAATCCGCCAATCAGATCAACTCCAGAGAGTAGATACTCTTCTGGGGGATTTTTGAGAATCTCGATTGTGCTTTGATATTCGATATAGGGACGCAGGTAGTCAAGAAGAGCAATGTCCTTGTCCGCTGCTACTGGAACAGACTTGAGGCATGCTGTGCCTACGGACGGTCGCAAATCAAGAATGATGGGCTCTGGCGACGTCTTGTTTCTCACAGCTTCAAACGCTTTGCTGATCATTGCGCATGGGTCGGTATTGTCGTTGTTTTGCACGCCAAATGCATTTATGGTCGGAGGCGCCCTGATGGCTTCATTCATGAGATTTCGATATGGTACCATCCTCATAGCCGACCCGGCCATCATCACCGCGTGCGGTAACATGGTGGCTGAATACAGAATTCGGATCGAGTGTCGGATAGGTAGTATTAGACGGTTGAAACAGTTTTGATTAGATCTGCAATGATCCGACGATTTACAGTGGCAAGCTAGAATACTATTTATAAGACCAACCATTGTCGTGGAAAAGTTGTGCGTGGTGAAGAAGAAAAAAAGACTAAATGGTGGCTGGCGATGAAACGCGGCAAGCAAGAGTCCGGTTTCACTGAGTGCTTTCTGGTGTGCGCGAAGCCATCATGCAAATTAGAGTGTGAAACACCACCACCAGACGGAGGAACGCGAGCATAGCATTAACCGTTGAGAAGCAGAAGCTAGAGAATGATGTGAATAAGGTTCTTCTATACAGTTGTAGAAGCTTGAAACGCGTTTCAGTTGGAATCACAACTGCAACATGGGAGCAGTCGGTGGCTGAGGGGACTTGCTTGGCAAAAGAGGCGCATTTCGTCTCTTCCTTTATTATTATTCATCAGCCTTTCTCTGGTGAATGTATGTATCCGTAGTTGGAGAGAGACGATTTAGCGTTGGTATGGGTGGACGAATAGGCGACCCTCAACAGTTGGCCAGATCAAGTCTAAATCCAGTAGATCGCAAGCTGTCAATTTAGTTTGTACCCAATAAAACCTTTCACTATGCGCCGTCAACAAGCGCATCATTCCCCCTCGAACTTGTCAATGCAACTGCACGGCTTTATTATCGGGAAGCCCATTAGCCGATTTGGTGTGCGGGGAATATGGACCACCTGAACCTGCCTTGGCCACGCCGTGAGGCATTGGTCTTCTTTCAGAAAAGCAACCTTAAAGCGATAACTAATAATAAGGTTGCCTTGATAATAATAAGAAAACTTTAATAAGCCTCTTGAAAAAAGGCCAAGGAATAGGCACTGCGAGTTTTTGAGCTGAAACCTCTGCCCGGCGTTGGATGGTCCAAACGATCCGAAGGCGAACTCTGTGAGTAAAAGGAAAGACGAAACAATATCGCGAGATGCGTATATATTGCTGACTCAAGAGCAGAACAACTGATGAGTTTCATTCAATGACAACTGAATCGCTATAGCACTTTTGCTAGGCACGCTCCACATGGCCAGCCACAGCACTTACATCCGCCAAGTGACCATTGCTCTGCTTGACCATGACGGCCTTTTGCAGGGCTGCTCTCGGTGGGAATCTGGCATTAAAGACCTCGTCCATCTCCTCTAGCGTGCGGCCCCGTGTCTCGACACCCAAGAAATACCACACGGCGGCATAGGTGAGATTGAGTCCAACAAAGACAAAGTAGTAGCGAAAGTCGATGGCCTCGAGGGCAACGGCAGTGACGTAGGTATTGTAAAGATTGGCACAATTTGACAGAATGACGTGCTAAGACAATTAGTTGGCTTTTTTTTTTTTTTTTT
>JAPFRM010000599.1:0-61930 GCA_030778325.1 Beauveria medogensis | reverse complement strand
ATTATATATTTACTATTAAGTAATATCTTTTTTATTACCTTTTGCCTTACTTAGGGTTAGATAAGCTCTGGTTGAGGGATAGATGAGCTGTATCCCCGCTTGGAGAGCATTAAATTTGATGACGACGTCGTGGGCAGCATCAAGGATATGGAAATAGATGATTCAATTTCTATTGTCCGCTATAATCGGCAAAGAAGGATACTAAAATGCCTTGACCATTAAACTGGCTCGACTAAGAAGCGTCAGTGGGCCGTAGTGCTATGAATGGCTTGCTACGCCGGTACTGTCAACATTTGACAAAATGACTGCTAGCACGCAGAGGAGGCGCTTTTTCCTATACAATTTTTCAACAATAGACACAAGACAAGGGCCGAGGAAATGTATGAGTACGAATGATGCTCGTTGACTTCCACTCCGCTATTATATCGCGGGCCGCCTATGACCACAACCCAACCGAATCTAACAATAAATTAGCCCACGCCGCTTGGCTCACAAGGCTGCGCTCCATCCACGTCATGAGCAAGCCTCGTGGTGTTCCTAGTTTCTTTCTCGATAACTATTGAACAAGGTCTGTAACTCGCACCGCAGATCACAGGTCGGTTAAAAGTTACAAACTTCTTCGCTCGGCCGAACCACGCTGGCTCTGAAATCGCAGCAATGATGATAACAGAAGTATCAGAATGCTATGTACCAGGTTCAGGGGTTCAAACGGCATGAGTACCCTCGCAACGGTGGGACAAACAAAACCGCCACTCGCTCATTATTGATGCTGTCTTCTTGACCACAGCTACGCACCAGAAGAAGCTAATAAATATGTCTTTTCAAATACTTGATTGATCTAGAGTCTACAGAATTTTTTTTTTCTTATATTAGACTGGCTTGTCGTTTTAGAAATGGCATTTTACAAGTAAGCTAGCTAGCTGCCCTGTCGTCTTGTTCCTCACATGGCCAGCAAAGCAAGCGTTGCCGTGAAGCAAGTGCATCTGCCAAGCCGGTGACATGTTTATTGACAAAGGCATGTGTCGACAGCATATTGTTACACCCCATCACCATCGCCTACTTGGCCGTGCTAGATCAAAGGTTGTTCTTATTCGCACCAACCAAACCGACGACACCAGTAGCACCACTCGCAGCTAGAATGTATCTAATATGACTGCAAAAAGGGGCTGCAAGGGTGTCGGATGAAGCCCATTGGGCATATTCAACAGAAAAGACGGAGCACTGGTTCTGATAAAATAGTTTGGTGTAAGCAATCAACATCATGTTGCCGAAAAATGAAAAGGATGCAAAGACTTTAATACTAAAAATATTAGATTCTAAGAAAACCTGTAGCTTACTTATGAAAAAGAAGAAAGAGAAAAAAAAAAAAAGGCATCTACTTTAACTGGTTCATTTTCAACGCTATCAACATTCAAGGAGCACAAAGACACTACATATCTGCAAGTTAGCCCAGCGATATGTGAAAAGGGAGCAATTGCTTATTTAGGCCAGTTTTTATGTTCAACGGAAGAATAGCCGAGACCAATTTTTTATATATTTATCGAATCTACTCAGCTAGCACAGATCGAAATGTATTTTCACCATGATATTGTTACCACTTTCCTAGAGGTATTTTTTAGCATAACTATTTAGGGGCTACTGAAGGTCGACCAGTCGACCGGCCATGTTTTCCCCCCCAGGGGCTCCCCAGCAAAAGCGTCTAATATGAGACTTGTTCGCTGTGGAAGGCACTGGTTAACTATAACTTGGGCAGTCCGCTCGCTAACTAGTTCAAGCCAAAAGTCGTTCAACGCTGATGACTCACAGACATTGTATAATGACGGATTGACAGAAGAGGAAGTTGTTTAAAAGGGTTGCCACGATGACGACATCTATGTGAGGCAATAGCCACGCACTTTCACAATATAATACTACTGAGCGATAATAAAGCCAACTGCCTCAACTGGTAACTGGTGCGCGCAATTCAATGCCCACAATTACGCAAGCCTGGTGGGCCAGCTTGAAGCGAATAAAAAGTCGCGACGGTAGGCCTATAAGTGCTGGCCGATCTGCGATTGAATACGGGCAGCTAATTTTTACGGGATACGTCTCAAGTTACGAGCCCCAATAAAGCTAAATTACCTCTTGGTTTCTATGACGGTAGCAATGGCATGGACCGCGTTGGCGGCATGACTAACCAATGGGACTACTGCAGACGGGAATTTTATACCATTTGCCAATGAGATGCCCTCCTGTCAAGCACACCTGCCCCTTCAAGTTAGAAAGAGGTTGGGCGCAAGGTTACAACGGGTCAACCTCAGTAAGTAATGAGTAAATTGTTCGGCTCACCGTGGTACTGCTTCGGAAGCAACATGCCGTGAAACAGGGAAGCGAAAGCCGAATCCGTAAAGAAAAAATATGTACATGTATACATATATATAAACGCATCTGCACCGACAGCCTAGAGAACTCATCATATCCAATAATCACATCTACTACACTCTATAGAGATGCGTTTTGCCACATTTTTTGCTGTAGCAGTGGCGGCCCTCTCAGGAGGAGTTGCTGCCGACAAAGCTGGCGCTTTCGAGAAGCATGTATCCAAATGGCTTCCCCAGAACATAGGAAGTAGCCACGACATCTCTACAAAGAGACAAGTACAGACGCGAAATGGCACCAAATCTCGTTTCCTAAACAGCAAGACGCAAAAGTTTGCTGTCGACGGTGCAAAGCTGCCCGAGATCAATTTCGACGTGGGCGAATCCTATGCGGGGAGCTTGCCCATTACCGGCAAGAAAGGAGAAAAGGACAATCTCTTCTTTTGGTTTTTCCCTTCGGAAGATGGCCACATCACGGATGAAATCACAGTCTGGCTGAATGGTGGCCCGGGCTGTTCGTCGCTGTCGGGCTTCCTGACGGAAAACGGGCCAGTTTTGTGGCAGGATGGCACGCTCGCCCCAGTCAAGAACCCCTACTCGTGGCACAAGCTCACCAACATGATCTGGATCGAGCAGCCTGTGGGCACGGGATTCTCTTTGGGTACCCCGAGCGCTAGGGATGAGATTGAGCTGGCGACGCAATTCCGCGGGTTCTGGAAGAACTTTATCGACACCTTTGACCAGCTCAAGGGCGCCAAGACGTATCTGACTGGCGAGTCGTACGCGGGCGCATATGTCCCTTATATTGCAAACAGTTTTCTGCTGCAGAATGACACCAAATACTTTAATCTCAAGGGCATCGCTATCAACGATCCGGTGATTGGAGATGACAATCTCCAGTTTTCCATCACGCAGGTGCCGTACAACACGTACTGGGCCAATCTACTTCATCACAGCGATGAAACCATTTCCAAGATCAATCAGCTCTATGAGTCGAGCGGGCAGGCAAACTACACGAGAAAGTGGTTCACTTTTCCTCCGCCCCAGAAGCCGTTCCCCCCGGTCCCCGACGAAGATCAGCACGTGTCGGACATTATTCGACAGTCTTTGGAGTCGAACAATCCTTGCTACAATGTTTATCACATTTCAGACCAGTGTCCGACAGTCTACAGCCATCTCGGGGGTGTCAACGTCGGCGACTACGTCCCTCCCGGTGCCGAAGTATACTTTCAGCGCGCAGACGTACAGAAAGCCATCCACGCTCCCCCCATTGGCACCAGATGGCAACAATGCGGAGGAAATACTAATGGCAGTGTATTCCCTCATGGTGATGCTTCTCCCGGAGCTGCCATCGACGGTACCCTCCGAAACATTATTGAGCGCACAAACAACACGATTGTAGGATCTGGTGCTCTTGATGCTTTGCTTCAGACCAACGGCACCCTGTTTGCATTGCAAAACGTGACCTGGCATGGAAAGCAAGGCTTTAGTACATTTCCCAAGACGCCATTCTTCGTGCCGGACCATCAAGACAAGAACCAGGGGGCCCTAGGCCCCAAGGGTGATATTGGCGTCTATGTAAAGGAGCGCGGACTGACATTCTACGATGTACAGCTTGCTGGCCATGAAGTCCCAGGGTACTCGCTGTCTGGTGGTTACAGGACGCTCCAGCAGCTTCTGGGACATATTGATGACTTGAGCAGCAAGAAGCCATTGTTTTGAAGGCTGGAGACATTAGGCAAAGCACTACCTGACGAGCATAGGTGGACTTTTGTTATTTAGTTGCCTACTTATTCACTATACAGACGACAAATACAATCGCAGACACAGCACAGATTTCATCACCATGTCCCCCACGAAACATGCGCATGACAAGTTCCGGAGACGTGCCACTAAAAATATCTAGGAAATCAGAATTGCAATGTCTGGGCAAGCTTGTCACTAGATCCACTGATAAACGTCAAAAATGACAGCCGCCCGGCCTGAGACAGGATTCCACGTGCGCGCTGCGTGCCCGCTTGCCATGCTGCCATGCAGTGCCATAAGGTTGAGCCTGTGGCCTGTGGCCCATCTTGGCCCACACAACTCAACCAATACACACACGTTTTGATCCATCATACGGAGTACAGGGTCCAAACATCCAACAGCTCAGGCCTTCAAATGCCGGTCTATTCCTACATTCGGCACTAAATAAATGCAAATACTTACTCAGTACGCAACTAGACAGACCGCTACAAGTGTTTTGCCATTTCAAGAGAGCGACACCAGGTAAACTTGCAAGAATGTCGCGACTATATCCGCACCTTTTCCAAGTATACAAAGTAAGCCGGCCGACAGAGCTCATGTCTCACAAGTATAAATCTGTAGAAATATTGTAAGCGCGAAAATGGATTTCTGCTCCGCCGTTGCTGTCGCGGCCAAGATGGATTTAGTAGGCTATCCTCGAACCAGAACCGTCAACTAACACACAGACTTTGCCCGTCGCCACACCGAGCGACCGTGCTCACCCAAATTCCCAGGATGCAGAGCCGCATTTAAATTAACCCCACGGACCATGCCATCCATGCTTTTAGCACCGTTATAATTAGTTGTTGAGTACTATAGTTACTGCCGAGCTTCTCATCGCGGGGCTTTGTCGCCGAGTAGCTCCTTGTTGCCCAATCTGGACGAGTATCTTGACCATCAATCAACCCTATCGAGCCACCAATTGTCCAAGCGTTGTCGGGGACGTCACAGACGATGATGAGCCCACCTGAGAACGGCGAAGCTCAGGTGAGATTCATTTCCATGATTAGAGTCAAGCATACTGATGTACTGCCCTTGGCCTTCTATAAAGCAAACATGTCTCCTCGAAAGAGCTGGTTATTGACTGATAGTGATCATCCGCTCTTTACACTCCAACTTCAACCACACTCTTTTTTTTTTCCTTTTAGAAAAAATTCTCAACTTCACTCATAATTGTTAATTCTACTCTACCTCCACTCCCCAAACTCAATCTACCTTGTACCTCAAGTCTCAAAGCCACTGCCAAAATGCTGCCCGCTACTGTCCTTGCCCTCTGCACCGTCGCCATGGCGGCGCCTATGCCAAACCCTCAGCGTGTAAGCACTACCTACTCTGTTTCTCCAAGTATTGAACCGCTAACAATCTGGCTAGCTTGTTCCATTGATCGATATCAATGCCAACAACAACAAGCTCGATTTTCCCATCAACGTTCTTGGACTTCAGACCCACGATGTCTCTGCCGCCAACGGCAACCTGTCTCCCGGTCAAGCCTCGGCGCCCGCCGCCGCAGCGTCCCCTGCGCCAGCAGCCCAAGCCCCTGCGCCAGCAGCCCAAGCCCCTGCGACGACGACCAACACAGAGTCCCCTGACGGAAAGGGTGCCAACGGCAACACGCTCAACTTCCCAATCAACGTCCTCGGCGCTCAAACCCATGACATCTCGGCTTTCAACGGCAACCTATCTCCGAACCGGGGCCCGGCAGCTGCAGCAGCAGCACCACCACAAGCTGCAAATGCCCAAGGCGCTCCCGCGCCTGCAGCGGCACCACAAGCTGCCAATGTTCAAGGCGTTCCGGTAGCTGCAGTGGTACCACAAGCTGCCAATGTTCAAGGCGTTCCGGTAGCTGCAGTGGTACCACAAGCTGCCAATGTTCAAGGCGTTCCGGTAGCTGCAGTGGCACCACCACAAGCTGCTAATGCCCAAGGCGGTCTGAATAACGCGAGCTACGTGATTCCCACAACAGCAACCACGGTCGCAGCAGTGGCCGCTCCTCAGAATGGGCTTATGGGAGCTCTTAGTGGCATGACGTCCGCCTTGTATGCCTTGGCAGGCGCCATCACAGGTACGATGGGTGGTCAGGCATAAGGACAAGCGTCGATGATGAAAGCCAAAGAATCGACACCATTTCTACGTATCTCGACTTTCGAAGAGTACCCTTTTTTTTAATATTATTCTTAATTAATAGTATTGAATGAATAATGTTGTAGCTATCAATTAGAATAATTCATCTTGCTTTTGTTTAGAGTTTCTTGGCTATACAACTTCTACAATAGAGCTGGAATAGCCTCACCACGCGGGGGAGAAAACAGACCGCGCATGAAATCAAAAGGCTTACTTCACCTAGTAGTAATTATCTGTGTATGATATCTCTCGCCTCTGTTTTTTTTTGCCAATATTTTAGTGTCTTGGAAGCTAAAGAATTTACTTGACATTATTTTAGAATTGTCAGACCTTGTTGTAGGGAGTTGGCTGATGAGTTCTACGGCAGGTGTCGAGGCTCACCGGCGGTCTGTTTTGTCGCCCCCCGGCTCGTACTGACAATCTAACTGAACCTTCTTCAAGTTTATTGATACGCCTAAAACCCCTACAAGTAATGAATCAAGACTGACTGAACTACTAAAGTATTACCTGCCGGGTACCTGCAGCAAATCCTCACCGCCTCTGTAAAAAAATACCCAACTTGGACTTGACCTCTGGCCCCCTTGGACTTTACGTTTACTATGTGCGGTCTAACCATGATTTCTCCCGGTTTGCGAACACGACCTTGTCTAGCACGGCATAAATTAAATTACTATTCTCTTCTATCAAACTCATTAAAGTGTCTGCCATGATCTGCGTGATAGCCGATGCCCTGTATTGCGACGCCTTTGCATTTTCTCGCTCTGTTGTTTTGCCAGAAGAAAATGTATTTCAATATGCTCTTGTCTTTTCTTGTCTACGGCGGCTTGTTTTATTTCTTGATTAGTACTCTGATCGATGCCGCTACTGACCGCGAATCGGAAATTCCTAGGCATTTCGTTGCAGGCCGCCAAGTTGACGTAACACTGGTTGGTCAACATACGAGGTATAGAGTGGGAGCGATCTGCGCCATAATACAGCAAAAGCGTCGTGAGACCGTGGTCTAGGAAACATAAGGCGATGTCAAGTGGCGGGCCGGGTGCTGATCCTCCGCCACGAACGTCAGCTCCGTGAAAGAGAAGTAACTCTGCTACACTCGTATGCCTTCCCAATACAGCAGCATTCAATGCACACCCTATCAGTCTACCACCAGGTGTGTTGACGTCGACTTTTTCATCCACCAGCATCCACTTGACCATGTCACGTAGACCGAGGAAGCTAGCAATGGCGAGGTCGGCCCAGCCCTTGAAATTATGAGCCCCCAACATCAGCTGCTCAGTTCTCATACTCGACAGAAAACGGGCACCCCAATGTTCGACGTAGGGTCCATTAGCGTCTAATAGACGCCGGGCATCTTTTTGAATGCGCGTGCCCACAACGTCGCTCAACTGACGGAAGTGATGGCTCCAGTTCCGAGAGGCATAATTCAACAGCGGAAACCGATTCTCTTGGTCCAGAACTTGATGATCCGTTGCTGCAGGTGCAATATCGATCCAGTCGTCCAAAAGCAGGTATGAAATACAGCATCGAGACATTTCTTCGTGCAGTCCTGGCCCCAAGGCAAAGCGGCCTTTCCACCTCAGGCCGGCCTCGGGCTTATCCGACATCAGAAACTCGCGCGCGGTCAAGTGAATGAAATGCAGACAGCCATCGTGGATGGTGATGATGAGCCCGCAGAAGCTCTTTACCGTTGATCTAAAGTCAGCCCCGTAGCACCTCGCTGTCAGATAGTCGTGCTTCTGCGGCTTCGTCGGAGCACATGCCAGGGTCAACGCATAATTTGCCTCGGCCAGGGTCAACGGTGTTTGGGCGGCCAAGACAAGTTGTAACAGGATTAGTGTCTTTTCCTCATCGTCGCTTCGATCAAGGATCTTCTCGTACGCCTGTGAAACCTCTGGTGGAATACTGGACAAAAGCTCTTCCACATCCCAGCTGCGACTATACTTGCTGGGGCTGTTTTGGATTATGTTGAATGTCAGATGCAGCCATAGATACGTCTTGGAATCTTGCCCTCTGAGGCGCTCCCTCACTTTCATGCGGTCTTCCTGCGAGAAATACTCTGTGATATCATCAAGCCGAGCATCGATGACAAGATCCATGTCACGACAAACTTCGTCATGCTTGTCGTCGCCATCAAGGTGAAGCAGCTTGGCCCTTTTTGAAAAGCGGTCGAATAGTCGCGTTATTGTTTTATAAGGCCGACTCGTTATAAAGAACTTGAGCTTTTGCTCTCCCTGGCTGGCGGTATAATAGTCTTGGAGCTTCTCCATGAGGAGACCACGATCTTCCCGCTCACACTCATCCAGTGCATCCAAGACGCAAATGACGCCCCCGGCTAAAATGGATGACGAGCATGCAACCAAGATGTCCCAGAGAAGACTGAACTCCTCGGGAAGAAATTTGGCGTTGAACTTGTGATGCACCACTGCATGCTGGATGAGCTGATTTGTTTTATCCTGGGCAAATAGCTCGTGAAGAATGGCAGAAAAAGCGTTGATGAGCCTGGTTCGTCCTTGGACATCCTCCTTGAAGAAGAAGTAGCAGACGCTGTTGTCTCTTTCCCGCACTGTAGCTACCGATGATGTCATGTCGAATGTTGAAACAGTGCTCTTGAGGTGCCCGTCGTCAATCAGCGCCCGTGATAAAACAGACTTGCCACAACCAGGATCCGCCGATACCCAGAAGAGACCGCTATCTGTGCCGTCTCGCCAATTGCAGAAGTCATGGTTGCTGAAGAACCACTCACAAGTGCCTTTGACGCGTTCAAGGTTACTGTTTTTGGCAGTTTCGTAATTTCCCGCCACCCTCTTGAGGTTCTCACAAATCTGCATCTCCATGTCCTCAGCCCTGTTCTCGCCCATGACCTTTGCAATGTCGCGTGTGGCCTTGAACAAGCTATCCATTCTTTGAAGCTTGGACTCATTCACACTTTCAAGCGCATTCTGTTGCGCTGGCTGCAGTAGGTTCTTGCAAAAGTCGCTCTCCTTGTCAATCTCGTCTGCTTTGTCCTTCCACGACATCCAACCCGTCGTCACCCGTAACATGCGACGATTTTCATCTTTGACTAGATAGGAAATTGCGTGGAAATAATACCCCAGTATGTGCGAATACACCGTTGGCAGCTGTCTCAATATTTTCTCATAATTATTTGCAGTGGACGGCTTGAGATATGTATCTTCGCACGACTTCCAGTACAGTTGTACATGCCCAACTGCTGCAAGACCCTTAACCAGGGCCTCCTCCTTTGCCAATGCAGAAGATAGCAACTAGGCCTCAGTTGCTACATGACAAGAGAACTTCGAAAGTGAATGCCATCTTTTGCAACTCACAGAAAGTAGTATTGATACCCCAGTCCAGGCCAAAGCAGCATACGGCTGCGTAGCGAGGGCTTGCTTGACCAACGAATCGGCGAACATAGCCAGCTTCACAATATTGTTAAGCTGATCGCGATATCTGTGCTCTCCCCCCCGAAATCTGAATATCAACTTCTTCCCGTCGTGCTCTTCGCGTAAGCGCTCGACTAAATTCGTGACAGACTCTGGGTTCGACAGCGATTCTCCCACACTGTTCAGGGTGCTACCCAATGCCTGCTCATACTCGTGAACGAGATCCTTATTTCTTTCCCGAAGTATCTCGTATGCATCTGCCCATAGATTCTCTGAAATGCTGTCGCGATTGTTGCATGGCTGTGCCGCGCTGACCAAGGTGTCGGCAGGGAGAACCTTCGGTTCGGAAGTTACATCTTGTGCGGTCGCTGCGCCCGGCCTAGTCTTCGACCCTTTCCCATGCCTTCGAAATACTTTTTTCAGGATTTCCTTCATCGGAGAAACGTCGTGTATGTTTGACAGAGAATGTATAAACGATGAGCTTGCAAATAAGAAGCCGCGAGGCTCAGCCTAATTGCACCTGCAGCAACTCCCAACCCCGCACTCTACGCAACAAGATGCAGGACCACCGCAATTCTGCCTTGAGTTTGGGTGGATATGATGGCTATTTTTGGAGGTTGAAATACCGCTTTCGGAGGCCGATATGCGAAGCGCTGGCTGCGAAACCTACGCCACTAAGACCGTTGGGAGCAAACCACTAAGTAAATGATTATTATTATAGACCTATGGTTTAAATATGGCCGTTACTCAGACGCCTTTGTTACAAACCATGGAGGGTAATAGATAGATGCCGGCAGCCCGGGTGCTGCAAAACATCTGCGAGCTTCCAGGTGTCATCGCTAGCAGCGTGGAAAGGCTCCTCGGTGCCAGCTCAGGAGGGGGTACTGGCCTCCCAGACACCACGCGTGCGACAGCATCTCTCAGCCGCGAGGAGATTTTCTCCGTTGCCATGATCCTGGTATGCGCAGCTTGGCTATGCTGAGTCCTGCGGCGTCGCTGTGCTCTCTCCGCAGCTACATTGTTACGTTCCAATAATGACCAAGTACTATCCCAGTTAAGCAACATCGTAGCAGCGACGTGAGCGAGACCACTGATTGGGCAGTTACCGCTGTTGCTTTTCTTCTTCATTGGTGTGGTGACGGCAAAGAAGCATTCGATGGGATGAGATATTCGGCAATCAAGGACAAGTGGCCGAGAGCGGAAATAACGTTACAATGCTCATCAATCGCAACTCGACGGGGAGAGCAGGAATAGAAGTCAGCGTGCAGCCTCCGCCGACAACGTCGCGGCAGGGGTGAGGAACGGGGTTATGGCGCGCGATAGGCCAGCAGACAAAGACTCCGAGGTGGCCTGGTCTCATTGATACTTATTCATCTCATTGCTCATCGTCCAACGTTCTCATGACCTTTTCTTCTGTGTCACCTGCATCGTCCCCTCTCTGTTTCATCTCTGCCTCCACGTCTTTCCTGCGAGGCATGCCTTGTCCCAGTATCGAGGGCAGTTCTTTTCTTCGAGTCTTGATCCAGCCCTCCAGACTGCGCATTCCGACCACGAGAAAGCCCAGCTCCTCGCGGTCCACGTCAAAAACCTCCCACCAGGCGCACTCTGGCATCGAGGCCCCCAAGTCACGCGCCGCGTTGTATATTGCTGCCGTAGCAAGAGCATGCGGTTGATGTGTCAGGTATAATAACTGAGGACTCAGCAGCGCGGTATTGAGGTACTGCGATGCTCTCAGAGAGATTTCGTGTCGCGAATGCGAGAGGAAATCGAGAGTCTGGAGGTATGTGACCGCGAGGCCATGGGGCAGCGCGACGTGGACGTTGAATGAGAGCGAATACAATATGCGAGCCTCTAGCTCGAGCATGGCTTTCTGGAATTTGTAGTATTGGTCCTCGGTCTGGTAGTAGGAGGCAGGATCGTTGATCGCTGTCGCAGGGCTAGGCGTTTTGAGGAAGGTCGAGTTTGGCGACAGCAGATACGCGTAAACGGTCGATACATCGCGAGGCGAGCGAGGGAGAGATCCCGTCTTTGCAACGAGATATAAAGAGGCGGCCGAGACGTGCTGTATGTCGTTAGCATGTCCAGCCGCGACCACACCGCCGACCCAATGCGCGGTACTTACGTTAAACTCGTATGCCATTGGGGAGTCTACCAGCCAGAAACGCGCCAGTATCACGTTAGCCTGTGCTGTAATAGACTGTGGAAGCTCCAACAGCAGGCCAGCTGCTTGCGTGAGGCATTGTGTCGCGAAAAAGACGGCTTCCTGGAGGTCCTGCGGAAGAGGCGAAAAGGTAGAGCGGCGGTAGAGCTGTTCTGCCGTCGCGAGGGGATTCCTCAGATGCGCCATGCTGGGAGTGCGGAACCGGACGAGCCGAGAACTAATCGGAGTTTCTTCGCTTGTGTGGCAAATCAATTGTCGAGAAATGCGAGCGCCGACTCTCGCCAGGTCGAGCTACCTTTCGATGCATCACAAAAAGCTATAGTGGGGCTAGCGACCCAGCACCGAGAAGTTTCAGATGCAAGGCATATGCGATCCTCGGCCAGCATCTATAACGTGAATTTAACAAGAATGGGAGTAACTAATGGTTTTAAAGGCAGTAAGAATAAGAATCGATCTATAGTGGCAAAAAAAAAAAAGGTTAGAGAGAGGCAAAGAAGTCGGACGCGGGCCAATAAAGTAAAGTGTAGAGGAAAAGCACAAGAATCACCTAACAAGGAGCGAGAGTCAATGAGGGGACGGGAACCAAACCAAGGTTGATGATAATTATTTTTAATTTAGAATAGTCGCAAGAGAGTAAGACCGGAGAAATAATGACAAGGATGAGATTCAAGGGTTAAAAGCAAAAAAAAACTGCGGCCAGTGTGACTCGAACACACGACCTTCAGATAGGTATCTAAATCCGTAGGATTGAAGTTGGACTTCAGTCTGACGATCTCCCAGCTAATCTATGGCCGCAAGTTGTTGAAAATTGGGGGCATATTTTATCTTAATAGCCTAGAAGAAAAATGGAGCACAAAAAACTCCCCGCGTTATTAATAGGAGCGAGCTTGCCTGTGAGCTGGTGCTGGGTCGCCTGCAGGTCTCTAACCATAGAAAGCCTGGTGAGCCCGTAGCGAATGAGATTGAGAAAGAAATGGAAACCAACCTTGCGAATCGTTCCCTAGTTTGCGAACTGACTCCAAGAACGCAGTCTCTTGCCATACTAGTTCTGGTTTAGCAGGATGATCGTCATTTCTGAGCAGCATAATGGGCTGCAACATGGCGACAAACTCACTCGGTGTAAAATAAAAGGCAAGGGCACCATCGCAACAGAGATGAACCCAAGCGCGCTCGAGGCCCACCCAATTCCAAGGGAATTCAACATGCGAGGTGCAGCCAGCGGCAGTGCTCCTCCAAACGAGCTCCGGAAGAAGGTGTTACCGGCAAAGACGCTTGCGACATGGCGCGGATAGGATTCGCCGAGGTAATTGAGAATGGATTGGAAAGTAAGGTAAAAGCCTGGTGCAAAAAACGCTGTGCCAATGATCGGGACCATCCAATGTACACTGTGCACGAGGTTAAGACTTTTATGCTGAGATCAATTGGGCTCGGAGATAGCTTACCTTTCCCTGGATGTCCACGCAAAGATAAAAAGGCAGATCGGAATGCATATAGCTCCTATTTGTCCCGGTATGAGACGAGCCTCTGGCTCGACAACGACATTTACATTAGCTACTCGTGGCTGGTAGGAAATGTATAACCACAGAACGTATGCAGCGACCGAAACCGCTGCTCCAACGAGAATACCAAAGAAGGCAACTGGGTAAGAAAGTGTTAGCACGGTATTGGCCCAAAGTCACCACAGGGAAGCTCACGGCCTTGCTGGATTGGAGTGAAATGATAAATGCCATCGAAGACTAGAGGATCAATATCAGTACAACATGGTCGAAATGCATTTAGCAGAGCTCAACTTACCAAATGGAAAGAATTCAAACCAAAGGTACAGAACACCGTAAACGAGCATTGTGTGCAGGTTGACAAACAAAATTACCGGGTCGAGACAGGCAAGTTTGAGATCGTTGCCAATGTCCTTGGCAATGCGTGCAGCGAGGTTTTCGCCTGGTTGGATCTCAGTCTCACTCTGGTAGGCAGGATTTCCCGTCTGTGCGCGAAGGCGCTTTGCTCGTCGTAGAAGTATATTCGAGGCCAAGGTCTCGGGTAGAAAGAAGAAGGTTGATACGGTGGTGAAAGCCGTAATTCCAGACAATAGCCAGAGCGTTGCTGTCCACGTTTTCCAGCGCTTTCTACATGATGATGGTCAGTTACTATTCAACAGTTTATGAAGCCGGTGACGAACATTGCAAGGGTTCCAAGAATCTAGTTTTGAGGAAATTAGCAAAGGTCATAGACGCCATCTCTCACATCCATCTGGATAGACATACCGGTCCTAGTATAGGTCCGCAGACTCCGCTGACTGCGTACAGTGCAATTGCGTAGGGAACCTCATTTGGCTTGTAAATCTCCATCAGCGAGGCTCCACCGACACTTATAGGTGCGCTTCCGACGAATCCCCCCAAGAAACGCAGAATCAGAACCGTTTGTAGATTCTTTGCCAGAGCCGTTCCGATGTTGAGCAAGCAGAAAGCAAGACTGCCGAGAACATATACAGGCGAACGGCCAAGTGTCGGTAGGCTCGACAGCGGAGAAAGCTAGAAGTATCTGTCGTTAGCACAGCCATGGTTTCCTCAAAGCACCAACATACAATCAGAGGCCCAATTCCATATGCAATGACAAAGAGCGAAAGCCCCAGTGTGCCCTCCGCAGTGGTAGCCTGAAATTCCTCCTGGATACCCAAGATGCTTGGTGTAAAAATTGCCGATGCTGCATAGAAGCTAAAGTTCAACAGCATTACGTTGAAGCCCGCGGCCATCCTTGCCAGAGTCGGCCAGTTATGAGGAATGTCTGAATCATCAGGATATTTGAATGCTATCATAATTCGCTCCTGGGGGTCTCGGCTCGGGGCATCCTCAATTTTGAGGGATTGAGATACATGGTAGGAGAAGAATCGTCCGTTTGACAAATAGTTGAGCAGCCGACCGCAAACGCTGTCACGAAGTATAATGTTGAGACTCTCCATGACCGAATGCCCAATGACTGGAATTTGATACGGCTAACATTTTGAGTGCGACAATGGTATTAAATAGTCGTTCAAGGTGGCCAGGATTCCCGACGAGTTTACTGCTCCGGACTTGACGGCGGAGTTCAGAGTTGGAACTGCGGCCATCGGAGTTGAGCGACGGATGAGTATTCTTTCGATACTTCTTTGCCTAAATTGGATTATCACGTGGTGAATATGTTGGACGTAATTCTTATGGTGAATTTATCGGAGTTCGGGCAAAGTTTAATTAAGTCCATTATTTACCCGCTTCACACTACGTACTTATATCGTCATCTTGTCCGTTAACGCCAGCAACTTTTTTCGATTTGCCAACGCAAAACCAATTCTCTGTTTCTGTCGACCGATAGCTTGCACTCACATCATCCGAAATATGCCTCCCCATATTGTTCCGGCAGCAGGCGGCGTGCCAGATATTTCTCGCGATGCCCTCCGAGCTTTCCAAACACTCAAATTGGGCGGAGCTGTCATTGTCCCAACCGACGTGGGCTATGCGCTCCTGGCCAGCACGCAAGCCGGAGTTCAAAAAATCTTTGCAGCCAAAGGCCGCGAAAAGAGCCACAACATTGGCATCATCGGGACGTACCAGCAGCACCGACAGATTCACGTGCTGCCAGACATCAAATTTCAGTTTACTCGGGCTTTGACGGAAGATATGGGCATGATTATTGGAGTTATTGCCAAATTCGATACCGTGAACCTTCACCCGCGACTGGCAGCACTGGACAAGGCCACGCTCCTCCAAGTCACCAAGGGAGACACAGTCAGTATCGCGATTCCGGAGGGGCCTTTCTTGCGGGAGCTTGGCAGACTCTGTGACGCTGACCCAGACGGTATGCTGATGTTTGGGACCTCTGCCAACGCCACTGGGCAAGGGCAACGGTTTCGTGTTGAAGACATTGAGCCATCCGTGCTTGGCCCCGTCGATTTGGTGGTTGATTACGGCTTGCAAAAATGGCACACGTATGGTTGCGGAGGCATAAACTTTGATGTCGAAAATATGCGCGTTCTGCGGGCGGGTGCTGGATATGAGGTATTCAAGGACAGGGCCAAGAGATGGTTCCCTCAGTTGTTGGAGACAACGGGCGCGATTCTTGACTAGAGTATTGTGGCGGCTGTGCTGTATCTAGGCAATTGACAATTATAGCTATGAAGGACGGGTTGACAGGTTAAAAAGATTCCTAAAGTGAAGAGTAATCAAAGTGTTTTTGCTTTGCAATGAATGGATAGTAGAAGACTGTAACTATTCCCAGGAATTGAGCGACGAGACCTCGAATATGTGTCCTTTTCGAATACACCCGCGAAAGTGCCCCGGACGGCCATGTTCTTGCTTGCTTCTAGCTGCCAATGGTCCGGTCGTGCTCGTAGAGCGGCCGTTGCAACAGGCTGCTTTCCATATTTCCATGTTTCAGCCGACGTACTGACTGGATCTAGTTTCCGAATAGGGCAGGTATTTGTTCTCCCAGCATGGGCGCTAACTGAGCCATATGACTTTCATTAGTATGCACCCTGGTCCCTTATCGACCACTGAATAGACCTAAACCCAGACATCGAAATCTGACAGCACTCCACCGCATGATGGTTCCGCGGCTATGCACATTTTCCGCTCTTTATCTATTCTCGGTTGCTTCGAGGAAACCATGTAAACTACACGCTGTGGCTGGCTCTATAGGCAGCAGCCGAAATACATCCCTAATTTAATTATTATGTTAGAAACCGACCTATTTCAATCTTACAGTATAAATTGCGAGGATAAAATTAGAAACAGAAGAATGACCGTTTATCGGGTAATTAAATGTTGAGGAACTAGGCAAGAAAATTCAGAGCTTGGTGCACTAGGATCTCGCAGCTAATCAGAGCGCGCAGACAAGTCAAGCTAATGCGCTATGCCCTATTTAGCAAGCATGTCAAGTAAGCCAAGTAAAGCCAAGTAATAGAAGCAGGTTGTTTTAGTTGACAGGAAGTCTTTACTTTGCTTAGTTAATAAGTTTTGAGCAACGCAGTCCGCCCGCGAATCTCAGCCAATGCAATCTAGACAGGTATTTCCTTAGCTTCTCAGATATCGTATGGATAGCGACTTAGGCTACTGCCTCTGAAGTGGCGGCTGCGTTCCACGTCATGAGACACCTGCCGCTTTTTTCTTCTTTTCTGTCTAACTTGGGTTGAGACGAGACACTCGAGCCCGTGTCTTGGGCAGCGTCTAGGTGATGATGTTTCTAGGTATTATCTGGAAGCTATTTCTACTGGTGGCTCGTCGGTGGTACTAATCTTATGTCCATCGCCGATTAGTTTTCTTTGTGGATCTGGTGGCGCTCTTGCACCATGCTTGAATTGCGCAACGACAATTGCCCAAGTCTAAATTGCACAGATTCAATGTCCCAGCTGGCAGATAACGTCCTTTCTGCAATAACGCAGATAGGTGAGGTGGCTTCAACAGTCACCAATTGGTCGGCCATTCTGAGTCGTCAAAACAGTGCTGCGGCTTGCGAAACACGGTAGAAATTCTAAGTGTCTGTTCGGAGACTGTTTCAGTAAATGTGGCGGCGCTCGCAGCGTGTGTCTGCACCAGTCTGGTAACAGCGGTCTCAATATGTTCTCGCTATAATTTCTCACCAAAAACAGGCATCGCCTGTATCATTAGAAGTAAAAACGGTGAGCCACCCGGGAGAATGGAGCAACATACCTTCGTGCTAGCCGCGTCGCTTCATAACAACCCCTCTCCCAACCGGTCTGGTGCACAAACTAGCCAAAATACTATGCTTATACTATTTAGTGCTATGATGTTACGAACAACTGCCATCAACCTGCTCGCTGTTCTCGCAGCAGCAGTACACGCCCAGGCTGTCGACTCAAACGGCTACATAGTCCATAACGGCCATACCCGCACAATCCTGCCGAGCTCCGCTAGCGCTATAGATAATGCACACCACATCTTCAACCAGCTTCACAGTGCTGGGAGGCAATGGGGTTCCTCTCTGGCCCACAACGGCGTTGGTTTCTTCCCCGCGATAGTTCCAGCTGGAACACTGCTCTACCATGGCGACAAGACCGATCAGCCGCCAACACATCCAGAGTGGCTAGCATTCGATGTAGAGCATGCCGAGACCTTCGCGGTGTCTATTCTGGGATTTTCTGGCACAACTAGAACAGTCCAAGGGGAGCTGACCAGGCATGACCAAGCCCCAGCGCAAAAGCCCGTGCTCTTCAGCGCCCCATCTCATCACCCTGGTAATGCCAGTCAAGGCTCCAGTCATGGCCGGCCGGCCGGCCCAGCTTCCGTTCCAGAGTGTCCCCCAGCAGGTTGCCGAAACAGTCGTGGATATCTTCACACATACCAGGCGTCTCGCGATCTCCGTGTCCTCTACCTAGACGGTATGGCCGCCGCCAAGACCACCATGGGCACTCTTGACTCGCAGGACCTCGTCCTTTGCGAAGGCAAGTTAGGCAATCTAACGGGTAGCTTCCCTTTTGGCGAAGATGAGAGAGCCAGCATGATTTGCGAGATGCTCGCAGACTGGGGCTATGATGGCTTCGTTAGGATGGAAGGGGGCTTCGAGCTTGTCTACTGCGATTCCAGTAAGGGACTCAGCTTCCTTTCTGCGCGCCGCACATTCTACCCCCAAGATAAGCTCAACGATGAGGAACACCAAATATCCCAAGGGATTAGGGCCGCCGCAGAGCACTACGACGGCATTGGCGCCCAACACCTCAGAATTGACTTCTCTTCAATGGTGTCCGGTTGGCTGTTTCCAATCAATCTTACAAATCCTGATCCTGATCGGCCCGATTTGCCTCGGTTCAGCTCTGTCAAGCAGCATGAATTGAGAGCAATTAAGAGCCAAGTGTCGCATGCCTGTAAGTTGCCGCGACGGTTTACGGTTGATTGGCAAGCTACAACAGACATGATTGTTAAACGCTTTTCCAGACGATTTATTCTAATGACGTCTCCGAACTGCTCATTGTATAAGTTTATTGAAGAAGTCGAATTGGCAACTCTGACCTATGTGGACGCCCCAAGACGACCCGGCGATACTTCATCACTTCCCGCGGTGGACAGCTCATCAGACCGTGGTGAAGAGTCCATTACTGAAGCAGTTTTACAATGTACGGAACACTTTCTGCTGCCTTCGACAAAGCTTAGAGATCTATGGGAAACTGAGGACAAATTGATATATGTGGCTATTGGGACTGTCACCCACGACATTTGCGCAGTACTGTTCTCTGTCAGGGCAGCTTTGCTGAAGGCGTCACCAGACGCAAAATCCGGAGGCTTTCGCATCAATACGGCAAACCTAACCAAAGAACTACGCGATGCAGTCAACAAAGGTCGTCATGAGCTTCGAAGGCTCACCAAAAAGTTGGATTGGAGCGAAATGAAAAAGGTCAGCCCCTGTCTACCAGATGAGATCATATTTGCTGTAATGTGGCCAATAGGAAATGAAGAGGACTATTTCAACCCCGGTTGTGTGAAGATGAACGATTTGAACTTCACTAGGCAGAGCTACTAGAAATTTCCGATTGCATAAATAGATGTAAGACTGCTCATCAAAGACGCTTTACAATGGTGATTGCAAAAGAAAATTTGTGCTCCTTGTCAGCACCTTGACAATAATAGATATTGGCGAGCCATTGATGGCTGGTCTGATATTGGCCTACTAACTACTTGAACGCAGAAATTTGAAATGATGCAAGTGCGTCAATGTGTTGTGGTACTTGATCGGCCACGTAAATATGACACTGCTGCGGCACGCCGGGGGTTTGAGCTGCTTGTGTTCTTAATTGTCATTCTGGTCGCGTTTCTTCCATTCGAATCAGCATCAAAATGTGAACATGCCGCGGCTGAGCCTGCAGCAAGAGCACATCTAGTCGGGCGACCGGATAAACGTGTTGTTTCCGCACTCAGTAGACTTTTAATGTTTGCAGGAGAGCCATGATCCTTGACATAGCAGACGGTTGTAAAGCTAATTTATGCGGTCGCAGGAATCAAACACTGAAGCTTCATCATTCAACACCAACGAACAAAATTAATAGCCACAAAACAAAGTTTTGATGATATTCAACCAGCCTGGGCCGGCGACTATTGACTTGGGTGTCCTCTATCATAACGGGCTTGCCCGAAACATCCTCCACTTCCATCTCCCCCTTTTTTCTCTACTTGTATATCATCAATATTTACTCCAATCTTACCGGAGTCTTGATTCTCAGCATCATTTATTTCCTTGTCAGCGCCAAAAGGAGCAGTGTGTTCAATAGTGTGATATTAGCATATAAGTTATGACGAAAGTTTTGGAGGTCATCTCATAACTCTATGATTGCACTTATAGGGCACGAAAAAGGAAATATCCTTGTTAACAAAGACCACGTTTCTGAGGGATCATCTTGTTGCTAGGCATTCATCGTGCACCCGCTCGAGTAGGATACGTGCGCGATATGGTCATTTAAGTACTAGTTATCCCGTATCCTGCTCGGACTAGCCGCGTTTCACGACTCGTAAAGCCCACACACGACGAATGCGGTAGTTAGTCCATTGCAGAGAACAAGACGCAGGCCTGCGTATATCAATATCCACCAAAATTCAGACGATATTTGGATATGATGTATCTATATTAATATACATATTGCCACATCCATATGTTGCCTGCGACTAACGCCCGACCAAGTTGGCCGAGAGTTGGTCGCGACTGAGAAAGCCCACTTTGCTAATAATAAGGCTGATATCCAGATAGGGCGGATCTATAAATAGCAGTGTCGATGAATGTGACGCTGACCTTGTCTAAAAAGTCTTCCGGCTCTGTGTTTATGCCCAAATGTAACAGCAACGCTCGAAACAACGCCCCTGCAGCCGTGAGATTGGGGACAATGGTACCCTCGCGTATCTAGTTGCCCACCTTGGCCAAGTTGTCGCAAGTCATGCTCTCTCTATCCCACGATAACGTATGTCGCGCAGATGAGAAGTGCGACTCCACATCAAATGGTTGAGGAGGAATAGAGAGGAGATTGATTGCTATACGAGATAACCGCGGCTATGGTTTCTATTAATCTTAATGTAATTACCACTTGAGAGGAGAGGCGGCTAAGATGTGTGCGTTGGGGGCTGTGATACGGATAGCTGTTGATGACCAAGTAGAAAATTGCGGGAGAGACAACAGTAGGAAAAGGCAATTTGAGATGGAAGGATAGAAAAATGAGCCAGGCAACAGCGCGTACAATAGAACGGCGACCACAACTGACTCAACTGACGATAGTGGGGTCACTCGGAAGCCAGAAGCCGGCCTGTAAGCTGCGATACCTGGAGGGGGTCAATTACATGTTGCCACCCACTGTAAATAGTTGTGGTGTCGCGGAAAAGAGACCAATTGGCTGGAATGTGCGCTGACGCACGGACTCGACTGACAGAATAACTAACTAACCGCTTCTCAGCCTTGCTCCCGGCCTGCAACGGCGCTCCGAAGTCCTTGGCCCGCAAAATTAGGGCCCAGGCATTTTCAAGTCGCCTTGTTGGACCCCAGTACGCACAAGTGTTGGCTGACAAGCCTCACTTTGGATTATGAGTCGGCCATGGATGCTCTCGCCAAACCGCTCCACTCTTACTCTCAAAATTCGTGTTGCACTGTGAATCTGACTTTTTTTATTTTTATTTATTAATTTTTTTATTTTTATTTTTTCACACTTCAAGTGAGAGGCGCAGGCTTCCCCCAACACACGATTATGACTATGTACAGCTCCCAAAATAACCCTATTCCACGCCCGGGCCAAGCCGTTTCTAGTCATGTTATTACCAACGACGCCGATTTTCATCTAGACAACCCCTTCATGCATGACAGGATTGTTTGCCATCTCCGCCGGTAGCCACTGTCCGGCAATCGTATTATTGTACGTGAGCTGCGCAAGTGTAAAAGTATGTAGCTGCGACACTAGCACCGTGGCGCCCAAGGGCACAACACGGTGCACCATGGCATTCTGGGTGAGCATGGCAATGTACTCTTCGCCGGTGACGGACGTGACAGCCTCATCAAATGTCACGCGAATCAATGCATCAGGAGACTGCCTGCTGAGTAGTGACGTGGAGAGCAGCCAGAGCGCTGGGCCACCCTCTTCCGTCGAAGCGTCTGCAACGTGGAGCAAGCCAGAGCTAGCACCCAGCTGCGGCGCGCCGAGTCGGAAGAATTGCAGTTCGCCTGTGGGGGCAACACGTCCAAAAGAGCCTGAACCGCCGGTGGAATTGCCCGCGAGACTGAACCACACTCCTGCCAGAGGACCCGAGGAGACGGTGGTCATTCCAACCGGTGTGTTGCCGATGCTGGGCGGAATCGGCAGCTGGTCCGTCTCTCCGCTCGTTTGGTTGATCCTCATAATAGATGAGCCGATGTCTTGGGTAGCATAGATGAGTTTAGTCGTGGGATCTTGTTGAATAAACACTGGGCTGTTGAGGCACGGGTACAACGTATGGTCTGACGTGTTGGTTATGTCGGCTGAGAAGACGTAATATCCGCCCGTTTCTTTTGACGCGTCCTTGAGACTGGCCCAAACGCGGCCGTCAATCTCAGCCACGCAATGCGGGCCGTTCCCTGGCGCCGGAATATCGATCGTCTTGATGATGGACGGAGGCGACGCGAGGGTACAGCCGGGACTCACAAGGAGCAGCTTGTTCTCGTTTTGAAGTGTCATCCACATTTTCCCGGGGTACAAAGTCGACGGCCAGATGCCATGGAGGCCGGATTGGTTGGAGATGCCCATGGGGAAGGACTGGTACGCAATCGGAGCCTCGGTGACGGGGTCGAGCTGGATTTTGAGGAGTACACTGTCGGACATTTGCGACAAAAAGACAAAGTTTGTGCCGGGGATGCGCGCAAATTCGTGGGTTTGGACGGCGGGTGGAAGTTGGTACTCTGTGAGGCGGCGGCTCTTGAGGGAGGTTACAGGGCTTTGAGACGATACGATGCTGGTGTGCAAGGCCAGCACGGCAACGAGAGAGTTGAAAGTATGAAAAAGCATGATGAACTCTGTTAACTTGTTAATTATATTCAAGCATCACAAAATCAGGCGCGGGCTGCACTCCGTATTTGTAGTTTGTGTAATACCAGCATTCCAGGACTGTACCGATGCATCAGCTTTGCTACTGATGTTCTATTCGTATTGTTCGGCCACGCCGCAGTGGGGACCAGAGATCGGGCCGTCAACGTTGTAACACAGTGCAATACGAGAGCGGGCTTGGTCGAGAGAGGGGTACGCCGTCCAAAATTCCAAGCTCCAGGTCCATATTCGCCGACGCCGACTTTGCGGCCGCACGGGACCACGACCGGGTCCACGACCGGGACCACGACCGGGTCCACGACCGGGACCACGACCGGGTCCACGACCGGGACCACGACCGGGTCCACGACGGGCACGATCCCACGGGCCATGAGTCAGGAGCAAGCGGGAGCCGTTGGGCTCGCGCGGGGTCAGCCAGGCCAGCAGGTCCCCAATGAAGCGATGATTGATGGGAGACTGCGTTAATGATCTGGTTTCTTTGTTGTTGTTGTTTTTTTTTTTTTTTTTTTTTATTTCTTCGTCTTGGTTGGATTTGCGGCCAAGAGACGGAGGAGAGAAGAGGACGGCTCCGGGAGCCGGCTCCTACGTAAGTGAATAGTGCAAGGCTGCCAGTCGGCTGCTGATCAACTTGCTCTGATTGATTTGCTCTGATTAAACGGCTACTGATTAGACAGGCTGCTGATTAACTTGCTCTAATTAAACGGCTACTGATTAAACCGGCTACTAATTGACTCGTCGCTGCTGATTAACTAACTAGCTGTCAATTTACCAAGATCTGTTGATTGATTGGTTATTGATTGACTGGCTATTAATTGACTGGCTATTAATTGACTGGTTATTGACTGATTGACTGTTGATTGACTGGCTGTTGAATGAGACTGACTGAAGTATTACCTGTAGCATTCGCAAAACACCTGCAGCGCAACTGCAACGCATCCCCACCGCCTTCCTAACTATTCGGACTTGATCTCTGACCTCTCTGGAATCGGAGAACCGCTAAATCGAGTACATCTTATGAACATTCGACAAGCAAGGTCACTAGCTAATCATAGGCGCGCCTAAGCAATTCTCTACGTACGCCTTTGTACGTATAGTGAAATTCTCCCGTGGCTTCCTTCTAGATAAGCCTCTTAATACCTAGCTTACCTTTTTTTAGGGCGTCTTTTTAGTGCTTTTTTATTCCCCCACACGCGGAGATGTAGTGTTTCTATTTGTGTGAGCTTCTCTGAATCAGCCTACGAAAATTTAACTCGAAATGTTTGCATGTTCAAATTCACCTAGACGTTCACCTCGTTGTTTGCATAAGTTTTGTGTTAATCACAAGTCCTCACTTACACGCCTTGCCCAGTCAGTCGGCCGCCCCGGTGGAGCCATTCTCAAGGGCCCCTACAACTCTCATCAACCATGTTAGCTCCAATTTGCACCTCCCATCACAGAACCACCCAAATCGCGAACTCCTCGACACGATTTCGATCCATTGACGTCGCATATTCCGACAAATACACGACCCGACACATACAACCTGATCAAGGGCGAGACCCCGTCGAGCCCCCGACCTTTTGCGCCATGGCCTCGTCGACGACGCAGCCGCCGCCGGTGGACGAAAAGTCGCAGACCGCGCACCAACCGTCGCAGCCGTTTGAGCTGAACCTGCAGCATGGGCACAAGGATCTAGTGCAGGCCATCACATTCAACACGTACGGCGACCGCTGCGCGACCGGCTCCGTCGACGGCAAGATTCGCGTGTTTAACCGCCACAAGGACGGCACGTGGCGCATCTGCGACACATGGACAGCACACGGCGGCGAAGTGCTCGAGGTAAATCATTTCCCCTCTTCTTGGCCCCCACCGCCAGAATTTCTCTCCGCTGACATTTGGTTTTTGCACCGCAAAGCTCCAATGGCTGCCCGCAACCGTGTACCCCAACGTGCTCGCGTCGCTCGGCACCGAAGGGTGGTTCCGGCTGTGGGCCGAAGACCCATCCGCGACACCGGGCCGCCGCTTCTGCGCGGGCCGCACCTCGTCCGGGCGTCCCATCTTTGACACACGCTCCTCCTCCTCCCGCGGCGGCGGCGGCGGCGGCGGCAGCAGCGGGAGTAGCAGCAGCAGCAACAGCACGTACCGCTCCTTTTCCATGACGCACAACGACGAGACCAAGCATACACATCTAGCACTACTAACCACCGAGGGCCGTCTGACGGTCTGGGAGACGGAGCAGCCCGAGGCGCTCAACGAGTACACGAGCATGGACGAGTTTCTCGTCATCCCGCAGCGGCCGCAGCGCGGCCAAGAAACGGCGTTCAAGGTCGTCTTTGACCCCAACCCGGAGCCGTGCTACGCGGCGCTGCGCGCCGGCGTGCCGACGGACGCGCTGGGGCTCGCCGTCGCCGCCATGGACGTCGTGAGAATTTACCGCTCGCGCGACGTGGTCGCCGCGAGCTATGGCCTAGACACGCCCAAGAAGGAGTTTTACCTCGCCGCCGAGGTCACCGGCCACCGGGGCCTCGTGCGCGATATTGCCTGGGCGCCGGGCAACATTCGCGGGTACGACATGATTGCGACGGCGTGCCAGGACGGCTACGCGCGCGTCTTTCGCGTCGACACCCCGCTCGACAGCAGCAGCAGCAGCAGCGGCGCCGCCGCCGCCACCGCTACTACTACTACTACTACTACCAACGGCCACGGTTCCTGGGCCGCCAGCACGCTCATCACACCGGAAAAGTCACTGCAGCAGCACCGCGCCGCCGTCGCCTCCCTCGGATCCGCCTCCCCCAGCACCAAAGACGACAACGACGACGGCGGCAGCGGCAGCAGCAGCGCCCACCCTCACCCTCACCCTCATCCTCACCACCACCACCAGCATCACCCGTCTAGCCTTAGCGCGAGCCTGGCCAGCAAAGCCGCGAGTGGTAGCAGCAGCAGCGGTGCCGGTGGCGGCGCGGACTCGCGGCTGCGGACGATTCAGCCGGGGCAAATGGGGACGGTGGCGCACACGGCGCGCGAGATTTCGCGGCTTGATAATAGCCGGACGCCGGTGTGGCGCGTGGGGTTCGACGACGATGGGCAGATTTTGGGGACGACGGGTGATGACGGCAAGTTGCTGTGTTATAGGCAGACGCCGGACGGGAGCTGGGCTAAGAGCTCCGAGATGATGATGATGAAGACGCGAATGGCGGCGCCGTGAGACTGGTGAACGTCGGAGAACGCGGATTAATGGTGATGAAGGACTATATATATATATACTAATACCGGCGTACGGGCGGATGCATGGAGTCTTGCCTCGACCAACAAGCAAATGATGTTCACTAATCTACAGTATTAACTAGGAATAAATGGCATTCAATGACAATATATCTATGTAATCAAATACCGACGTATTAGGGGGATGCATGGATTCTTTCTTCTTCTAATAAGAAAATGGTATTAATCAATCTGCACCTTTCCAGTTATTCGACGAGCGAATCGATGGCAGGTTTTCACTGTGGCATGCAAGAAAGTGGCAAATTTCGGCCAACTCAACAACTCCTTGCCGCACGAGGGCCTTGGTCTTCAGATAAAGGCTGCAGAAGATCAACACATCACAAAGGGGCAGTGGTAACACTTCTTGGTGAGATAATATATTCATGGCAGCTATGGTCTCGAGACAAACACCATCTCTCAGCACGCCCTAGTCATAATTCAACGTCTCGTATTCTTAGAGTGGAATAGAAGTCGTGTAAAAACAGATGAAACAACATGTATAAACGCCGGCCCCTCATAACGCCATATTCATGATGATGTTGGACAACTCGATATCCATTTTCCAATGCGCAGAAACGATGTAGTGGGATGCGCATAAGCGTGGGCAGCAAGAAGTTAAATAGCGTGGAACGCACACTAGACCCTCACCTCACCCCAACTACTGTCGTGTAACCAGTTTTTCAATTTCATCTTTGCAAACAGTCATGAGCAACAGAAGAGTTGCTTATGCGGCATCAGCACTGGCAACAGGAGCAACGACCTTGGTGACCTGGTTGCCGGCACGAATGATGCGCTGGCCTGTGGAGTCGTTGACATAGGAGACGTCCTTGTTCTCAAACTGGGCGCGCTTCCAAATTTCAACCTCGCAGCCGCCGCGAAGGACACCGACACGCATGGTGGAGAGCAGATTATGGGCAGCGTTGGAGTGAAGGTAGACGCCACCGTTGAAGATGGCCGTGGCGTCCTTGCCGATGGCGGAGCTGATGAGCGCCTTGCCACCAGGGTGTTCCTTGACAAAGTTGGTCACGTCGTGGATGACACCAGCAATGGCAACGAGGGCCTTGCCGTTCTTGGACTCGGCGACAAAGTCGTCCCATGAAATGACGGGGAGCTGCTCGAGGGGCGTGCCCCAGTCGAGGACGGCACGCTTCTGGTCGAGCTTCTTCTGAAGCTGCTGGACCCGGCCCTTTTCGATTTCATTAGAGCGGAACTGCTTGAGGTCGCTGGCGAGACCGAGGAACTTCCACGTGCAGATGGCCCACTTGGTAGGGTCGTACTGCCACCACTCAATAGCGTTGCGGTAGTCCGAGGGGAACTCGTGATGAAAGTTGTGGTAACCCTCGCCAAGCGTGACGAGCGCGGTGATGACGTGATCGCGAGGCGAGTTGCGGTCGTCAAAAGGCTGGTCGCCGAGCCAATGGGCCAACGAGTTAACACAGAAGGTAGCCTGCTGAACGAACCAGATACGGAGAATGCCGCCATAAACGAAGCCACCCAGCCAGTCGTTCCAGAGCAGGCCACAAAAGAGAGTAGGAAAGACGAGAGCAGTGAAAATGACCGACTTGAGGTAATGCTTGTGCTGCCAGACGACGACGGGGTCCTCGTTCAGATCGGTGATGTCGGTACGGCCGGTACGCTTAGGGTTCTGCTTGAAGACCATCCAGCCGAGGTGGGAATAGAGAAGACCCTTGCGAACCGAGTAGGGATCCTTGTCGGTGTCGGTGTAGCGATGATGAGCTCGGTGGTCGCGGGACCACCAACGGATGGAACCCTCGACGGCACCAGCACCAACGAAGGCGAGGTAAATCTTGAGGGGGGTGGAGGCTTTGTAGGATGAGTGAGCCCAGAGGCGATGGTAGCCTAGAATTGGTCAGTTACTATATTCTCCCCAAGTGTTGCAATGACTTTGCCGAGTAGTGTTGACTTACCGGCAGTGATACCCAGTCCTGTGTTGAAGTAGTAGAGGACGGCAAAAATGGCAGTATAGAGCTTGAGAGGAACCCAGTAGGCGGAGATGAAGCCAATCATGGGAATGATGATGATGAGGGTGGTGTTGAGCCAGTTGACGTGCTTGTGCCAGTTGGACCAGGTCATGGGAGTATCGGCAATGTGCACCTTGGAGGAATCATAGGCGGGACCGGAGCGCAGAGGCTTGTAGTCGGTGGTGCCATCAGGG
The DNA here is from genome assembly GCA_030778325.1 of Beauveria medogensis. Classification (NCBI taxonomy): domain Eukaryota; kingdom Fungi; phylum Ascomycota; class Sordariomycetes; order Hypocreales; family Cordycipitaceae; genus Beauveria; species Beauveria medogensis. The sequence continues at coordinate 33,678 of JAPFRM010000599.1, read as the reverse complement.
ATAGCAGCACCAGGGGCCTTTTCTGCGGGAGCAGAGGACGACATGGTGAAGTCGTGTGTATAACAGTGTCGAAGGAAGTTTTGAGAACAACCAGGACGGTAATGGGAGAGAAAAAGGTTGGAGGATGAAGGAAGCAAGTCTGGGAAGAAGTGGAGGGAAGGTCCAAGATAAAGAAGGGCACGACGGAGCTAAACAGAATGGAGGGTCTGTCAATGTGGCGAGATGGCGGCGGATGCTGGGCCGAGCTATCACGCGGTTGACTTGTTCTTGTCAATCAGACTCCAGGCAAATGCTGTTACCGGCCGGAGAGCAAGACGTGGAGGCTGGCTGTGGAGGGAGCTTTTGCTGGGCGGCGGGGCCGGCTTTTGGGTTTTTCTTAGCAAGTCGCAAGGGGTGTTGCAGTTGTTGTGCTTGTTGGGGAGTGTGGCGGATCCAGTCTAATCAAGGGGACGTGATTGTTTTGGGCCAGGTGGGAGGCGGGAAGATGATGATTTGTTGCCAATTATTTAATTATTTCACAATGGTGATGACGCGCATAATTGTATCGTCCTGAATGCAATGCGGTGATAATATCTCGTGGTGTTGTCGCCTGGCAACTGGCGCCTTTTATACTGGCAGCTGGCAAACAACTTGTTGAGGGCGTGTAAGTCAGGTACAAGATACATGGCCAGGTACAGGCGTTTGCAGCACCAACAGATCTACAGCTGCTGATATAAAGTCGGCCGCGTGCCCATCACGCGGCGCGTCACATGTGCCGAGCCAAAAAAATCATGAGACTCGACGACGCAATGGCAAGCTGCCAGTGACGTGCAAAACAGGGACAATCATTGCCTACTGCAAATAGCCGGTCGACGTCGTTGTGGTGGCGGGACCATCAAGATCTGACGAGCCGAGGTGCTTTTTTTGGCGTGCCTGGTTAAATAGAACTAGTGTGGAAAAAAAGAATTCTGCAGGGGACGAGCGGTACTTCTGCCGTTCATATAAATTGGCAGCGAAAGCTGTGTACCCGTCTCCACCACGGGACAGCGGAACCCAACGCGTTTGGATGCTTTCCCCAACAATTTTTTTCTTACCGTGCCCAGCCAGCGACGAGACCTGGTAGCAATTGTCAGCCAATCAGGTGCTTCTCCATATACTTGCACGCTTCCTTGTCTTCCCGGCTTCATCCAGTTTTCACCTCGAGCCATCCAATAAGCTTCACCACCTGCCAACTCGCCTTGTCCATCCAACTAATTCATTCCGGTCTTCTCCACACGGTTACATTCCCTGATGCATGGAGATAGTGATGCCATGCTTTACTCTTGTCTCCTCTATTTAATCCAGCAGTTTCCATTGGCACAAGTGATGATCCCGGCGTCACGGAACAACATTGATACAGTCGCCCAGTCACCGACTATGAACCACTAATTACCATAGTCAGCACTTGTCGTCCATGCGTCTCAACCTGGTGCTTGTCAACTTGCCTCAACTACAGCACCCTCTACTCCGTACCGACTTCCAGTTGGCGAAGCTGGCGAGCACATAGGTAGCGAGCACATAGGTAGCGAGCACATCGGCAAACATCAGCGAAGTATTTACTCCGTAGAAACGGTGCCAAGAAGGAGCATGCATCTGTTCCGATGCAGACGTTGTGCCTGCAGGTCTTGCCGCGCTAGACACTGACTGGCGAACCGCAGTACGGTCATAAATAGCAACCCCAACCTATACACGCCACGCTACAACTGATGCCTCCCGGGTACCAATCATGTATCAGTGCTTGGATATCATCTCTTCCCGCAAACCGCCAGAGTTGATGCTATGACTTAGATTTACCTCGGTCTCACATTCACCAGCATCTAAATTATGGATTGCATCATGATTTTACAACACTTTTCCGAACCATGATTTGCTGCATCGGAAATAAGCTTGCCACCCCACCAACGCCGTGGCTGGATCTGCAACGGGTTGAGACAGAACACACAAGGATGTGCGTCTTGTTGACACAGCATACGCCTCTTCCGGGTGGAAATGGATCGGTGACGGTTTGGTACATTAGGATCAAATTTATCCGATGCCACAATCATTTGCAATTCGTCTTCAATATTTGCCTGCCACCATCCTCCATCAGCATGCCGGAGTGAATGACTGCGGGGTATCGAATAACCAAATCGAGCACGACACTGGGACGCTGAGCAACCCCGTGGATATCGGCATGGGCACTTACGTGCTATTCTTCCGCCATACTCTTTTGCGATCAATCTGGTACGACGAGTGTTGTACGATCTGGAGGCCGCTTGCAATGCACATATTTCTGTCTTAAAGGCGTTTACAACGCATGCTACCCCGCCTACTAGTTACTGGGTTCGACTCGTCTTACCGTCGTCTGATTTTCGAGAGTGGCAGCCATAGATATTCTCGCGAGGGTTCTGCGCGAGCTTCTTGGTAGAGAGGCGGATGCGGAGGCTTGTCGCGGGACGCTCACTCGCGATTAATCCGATGCCTGCGATGCCGCCTCATCGGTTCAAGTCGTTCCTCAGCAGCTCATGTAGCAACACGTCTTGGCGAAGTTTCCCCATTCACGCTCGCTGTCGCGTTACTGCTGAAAATAGTAAGAGAACCTGCGCCATCTTTGACTATAATCTGGGTTGTGCTCGGATTTTCGCCGACCGGGCCATCGCGAAGCGGCTCAATCCGTCCCACGATCTGCCGCGTGCCTTCAGCCCCAGATGACTTACATGGCCGTACATAGATTTACCAACGTTTACTTGTCGCCCATAGTGCCTCCCACCCCTTATCCAAAAACTCTACTAACCGTACGAGGCTTGATTCTGCTTTAGATGAAGCATCATTATCGCCTGTCATCGTCGTCGGCGCGGCGCCATGGAACAGTCTCGACTTGGTGTGCATGAATGCCAGTGAGCCCACTACCCGGCTGACAGTAATAGTATATATATCTACCACCTCGATTCCCCCCTTGCCCACGATGCTCCATGTCAGAACCTATAGCCTTGAAATTTAATATATTGTTCGAAACAAGAGCGCTGTTTTCAAAACACCATGCTCAAACATATCCTCCTCGTCTCGGCTATCCTTGGCGCTACCCTCGCCACTCCCGTCGCCGAGCCCGAGTCGGCCGCCGATCTCGAGAAGCGCTGCACCCCCCCGGGCCAATTTTGCAACCGGGGCGTGCCATGCTGCAGCGGAGCCTATTGCGGCACCAACGGGCTCTGCTCGCGGTGCATCCCGCCGGGCCAGTTCTGCACCGGGGGCGTGCCGTGCTGCAGCGGAGCCTATTGCGGCAACAACGGACTTTGCTCGTCGTGCATCCCGCCGGGCCAGTTTTGCAACCGGGGCGTACCGTGCTGCAGCGGAGCCTACTGCGGCAACAACGGACTCTGCTCGTCGTGCATCCCGCCGGGCCAGTTCTGCAACCGGGGAGTGCCGTGCTGCAGTGGAGCCTATTGCGGCAACAACGGACTTTGCTCGTCGTGCATCCCGCGCGGCCAGTTCTGTAATCGGGGCGTGCCGTGCTGTGCCGGTTCGTGGTGCGGCACCGGCGGGTTGTGCAGTTGAAGGTATCGCCTCTCGTCAAGGGCGCGTTGGTGTGCAAACACTGGTATCATCAGCTGACCCCTCAGGGCATGATTAAGGGAAAGGGGCGTTTTGAGGTTGTCAGATTGGTATCAAATGTCAATAGCTATGCTTCAAAATTTCTATCATGGAGTCGATGCCCCTTTTGTAATACAGTTTTAGGAAAAAAGGCCCCCGCCCAGGCATCGTAATGCAAAATGCTCGCTCAGGGATGACACTGCAGCGGCGCAAAGCCCTGCGTCCAGCGCAGACCGCCCATGATGGCAATCATCAGCGCCGTAGAAAGCACCACGCTGACCGCGCCGTACACGTACGCGCTCCTCCTCCGCAGACTGCACAGCTCCGACACCCACGTCGAGACCGTCGTCAAGCACCCGCAGAAGCCGTCCTCGACGCCCTGCAACAGCTGACATCCGAGCACGCCGCCCCCCGCGGCCGCCGAGTGCGCAATATCCCACGCCATGCCGAGGATCGCCGTCCCGAGCACATTCGCCGCAAACGTGCCGAGCGGAAACGAGGGCCGCTTCGCGTTGAGCAGCATGGAGAGGTAGAAGCGCGCGAGGCAGCCGAGCGGCGCAAAGACAATGGCAAACACGACCGTGCCGCGCCAGTCATTACGAGGCGGGAAGATGGCGAGCAGAATGGCGCCGAGCCAGCAGCCCCAGCCGAGCAGCACGGCGAGCTTGTCGAGCACGCCGCGCCCGAAGCGAAACGGAATGGACGGCGTGAGGGGCTCGAGCGCCGCGCCGAGGTGCATGCCGGCGATGTAGGCGCCGAGCGACAGCCCGACCGTCTCGATGATGACGGCGAGCAGGGCCATGAAGGAGTAACCGCCGCCGCGACGGGCCGGCGCCACGCCGTGCAGGTCCGGGCTGACCATGTCGTTGGACAGCGCGAGGAAAACGTCGCGGATAAACGTGGAGAAGCTGGTGAAGCTGCCGCAAAAGCCCGTGGCGAGACCAATGTACAGCGGAATCGTCTTCTTCGTTGCCAGATGCGCCTTTTTTGCCGCAGCAAGGCCAATGCTGCTGCTGCTGTTGCTGCTGCTGCGTGCGCGTCCCGCCATCTCCTCGTCGGCAGCCGCCTTGGCGCGCGCACGCCGTAGCGCCTGGTCGTAGGCGGGCGTCCCCCACTCGTGGCGGAACAGCATGCGGTCCTCGACCAGGAAGCCCATGACGAAGCTGCCGCCGACGTTGGCCCACAGCGTGGGGAAGATGCTGGGCGCGCCGGGGTACGTCGTCAGGTGTGAGAGGCCGACGCGCGCGAGGGTGCCGAGGATGGAGAAGAAGACGAGGTAGGAGAGCGTGTAGAGCTGCGTAGCGAGGCGCGAGACCTGGTAGACTTGTTGGGCCTTTTCCTCGGGCGGTGTCTGCTGCTGCTGCTGCTGCTGCTGCAGCTGCTGTGCTTCGCCGCGTCGAATATCGTCGAGCGTGTCGCCGATCGCGGCCACCTCGTCGAGGTTCTCATACTGGTCGGGGACGTCGTAGGGCGCGTCGGCGGCATCCGTCTTTGCCGTAGCTAGGCCGCCCGAGCCAGCAGCTGCATCAGAAGCCATGGGCTAGGTTAATTGTCGCGGCGGGCGGCTCGTTTTGGCGATGGAATGCTGTTGTTTATGATGAGGTTTTTGAGGCTCAATATTTCGACGGAGATGGCGGGAATATTTGCTTGGCGTCCGGTGGGGACCATCCCAATAAGGGTCGGTTTCCCGATGCGCAAGACAATCCATTCCGCTCTCAACCTTTGTATGCTCGGCAGATCTCATCTATTCATTTTTGGAACTTTTATGACTTCATTATTTTCGTTTCGTGAGTCGCCTAGAACATGTCAGGGTGCACAGCCGGCAAGTTCCGTCGCCGCGCTGATGCAACCGTTCCCTCCGTCCACCGAGCTCCGGGAGACCACTAGCTCGTAACACGATAGCAGAAGCTAGCATGGAATTGACTCGTCGTCTTGGTTCGTGGTGAGATCTGCGCCTCGTCAGCAACGTGATGTGGGTATTATCTCCATTGACCGCCCTGTGGCAACTAATCCACGTTTGCAGGTTTTGGTCAGCAAAGTAACTAGTTTCAATGGCGATCGATACGGTAAAAAGAGTAGTTGAGGCGGTTATCCAGAGTTTTGATTGAGCTGCCAGGGCACGTCGACTCACGGCACGGTAAATTGTCACTGAGCAGCCATTGCGCCATCACTTACAGCAACCCGTTGGTCAGACAAGCCATCTGCTTGTTGCAACCTTGTGTAATCACTGGCTCTAACTTTTACTACCGACTAATCAATCAGGGGTCCATGCTCACAGTGTTGCATTGGCTTACGCTCCGCTGATGGCTCGCATGAAGTTGCTTCCTCTTTTGAACGGCAACTAATAAATGCGTTTTAGTGATGTTGAAGACAATTGACATGAAATATAAAAGTATAAAGCTCTCATCAAGACGACCTTTTTGCTCGTAGATAGATTTCACGAAAGTCTGATTCTATACTCCACGAAAGGCTGTCTCTCAAACTCGACAGAAGCTTATCCTTGTGAAAGAGGAACAAATCGTTAGTTCTGCCCAAGATGATGCTAGCCAGCATTACTAGATACTTTAAAGACCCATTTGGCCGCAGGAGACGCTCAAAACAGTCGATTGACGGCGCTGGCTTCGAGGCTGAAGACCGCAAGTACCCCTTCACAATCTCATCATGGGACGACTACCACAGCTACCGTCCCATGTTACCGCCGTCCATGTTTGCGGCATGGATCAAATACCATGAAGAGCATGGCGGCAAGCTCAACGACGCCCATGACATTGGAGCCGGTAGGTTCATCCGCTGCAGTACATCGACCCAAAGTGAGTCGTGAACTGATTGCCTGTCAGGCTCCGGAACCGGCGCCGCGTTTCTCTCACAAGTCTTTGCCCACACCTACGTATCCGACCCCGGCGAGGCCAACATTGCCATTGCACGCACGAGACTCCAGCCCACGGACAAATTCACCTTTAACCAGGTACCCGCGGAGGTGCAGTGGCCCGGCCCGTCCATGGTCGACATGGCCGTCGTCTGCAACGCGCTGCACTGGACCGACGCACCCGTCGTAATGGCCAACCTGGCCGCGACGCTGCGCTCCGGGGGCTCGTTTGCGTGCTGCATGCAGGCGTTTCGCGTCAACTTCCCGCAGAGCCCGAAGCTGGACGCGCTGTGGCTCGAAGCGACGGAGACGGTCATGAGCAAGCTGCACGGCGAGGGCGCGCTTAGCGACGCCATCCTCGCGGGAATCCGCAACTGTTACAGCGGGTACGAGGGCGTCGCGGTGCCGGAGGAGCACTTTACGGATGTGCGCCGGTGGCACGTCAATGTGCGGGCGGGCGACGCGACGCCGTACCGGTTTACAAAGATCGGCGAGTTTGAGGAGAACCCGCGTCAGGTCAAGGATGGAGAGAAGGAGGAGAATGTGGAGGATCCGGGCTGGCAGAGACAGGTGGATGCCAATTGGCTCCGTGGCTTTTTGCGCACGACGACTCTGCCGCTGGGCGATGATATTTGGGAATTGCCGTCGTGGAAGGAGCTGGAGAGAGTGGTTAATGAGGAGTTTGGTGGCCAGGTCACGGCCGAGTGGCCAGTGTATATGCTTCTTGCAACGCGGAAATAATGAAACCGCGGTTATGTTCTTCTTGGACTTGAATGTGATGTAAAACATGAGTTGTACCACTATTCTCGTGCAAATCTACACTCGCGCAAATAACTACACCCCCATATGTGTAAGTGAGACTTGCTCATCCAGCATGGTAAACTTGTCAGGAAACTCTGGTGCCAAAATGTTGGTAGAATGATACAGGTTAAACCACGGGAAGAACAGGCAGCCTCGCAAGTATTTTATCATTTTACAGCTTTTTCTCGAGGCCATTGTACCCTCTCTCAGGGCGGCCTATTTGTATCATGGGCCACCCAACGGTGCCAACTTTCCTGTTGTGATGTCCCGCACCGGCGTCGAAAAAGGCTTGTGTTCACCGATCACAGTCGACTTCAATTCCGCAGGCGAAAGGATCTCGGTTAATAAGATTGGCAACATCTTGAATATTTCTCTTATGCTCCTTTTTTTAACGAACCATTTCGCCAGAGTAGCTACCCAGCAACGCAGCATTGAAAGAATAAGGGCTTCACAAAACAAGGGGGGAAAGACAATTTAGGAAACGAAAAGAGAGAGTGACATACGGAAGATCAAGAAAATTATCCGTAACCAGTCAACTACTTGAGTGGTCTTCTTCATCACCGATGACTGCTGCCTGTGGCTAACTAAAGTTAGTTTACTGTTAGTCGATGCGCCGACCCACAGTGAACACTTCTGCCTTGGGCAACGTCACACAGCAATACACTCTACTTAAGCCAGCTCATCAACCAAATGCAGCACGTATCTGCTCTTCACAATCAATGGAGCGGATTCTTCGAAATACCTGTAGTCCGCAGTCATGATCCAATCGCGGACCAAATCGCCGGATGGCGATGCTGAACACGAGGAAGAAATCCAATACGGCTCCGAAGAGGTCCGACGTGAGCTGGACGAAAAGTACGCTCGCCAGCCCACGCATCAACGTCTCATCCTAACCACACATCCAGATACCCAAACAGACCACACAATTTCGCCAAGACGCTTCTCTTCTCTGATCTTTACAGAGATCTCTTCAACCCGCTCAATGAAAACAAGCGGCAGCCCACCGGCGGCGTCGCCCGCAAAAAGGGCCCTCACGGACAGACGCATCTCTCGCCGCAGGAGCAGCGTCACCACATCATCGATCGCTTCATCACACGCTGGCGCAAGGAGGTCGGCCCCGATTTTTATCCCGCCCTGCGCCTCATTCTGCCCGACAAAGACCGCGATCGCGGTGTCTACGGCTTGAAGGAGAATGCCATAGGAAAGCTTCTCGTCAAGTTGATGAAGATTGACAAAAACTCTGAAGACGGCTATAATCTGCTGCACTGGAAGCTGCCGGGTCAGACCATGGCATCGCGTCTCGCTGGCGACTTTGCGGGGCGCTGCTACGAGGCCATCTCCAAGCGCCCGATGCGCACCGAGCCTGGCACCATGACGATTGCCGAGGTGAATGAGCAGCTGGACAAGCTGGCAGCGTCGGCCGGGGAGAGCGAGAACCTGCGCGTGTTTGAGACATTTTACAACCGCATGAATGCAGAAGAGATGATGTGGCTGATTCGCATCGTCTTGCGGCAAATGAAGGTGGGCGCGACGGAAAAGACGCTGCTGTACCTGTGGCATCCCGATGGCGAGACGCTGTTCAGCGTATCGTCGAGCCTGCGTCGGGTATGCTGGGAACTGTGGGATCCGGCACTGCGGCTCGAGTCAGAAGGTGCGGGTATCACGCTTATGCAGTGCTTCCAGCCGCAGCTGGCGCAATTTCAGTTGCCGGCGTCGTTTCAGAGAATGACTGAACTGCTGCGGCCGACGGATGACGACCCCGAGTTTTGGATCGAAGAGAAGCTCGACGGCGAGCGCATGCAGATGCATATGATGGAGGATTCAAGCACGCCAGGCGGCAAGCGCTTCTGCTTCTGGTCGCGAAAGGCCAAAGAGTACACCTATCTCTACGGCCAAGGCTTCCAAGACGACAACTCGAGTTTGACACGCCACCTCAAAAACGCATTTGCGTCGGGCGTGCGGAACATAATTCTCGACGGCGAGATGATTACCTGGGATATGGGCGTCGACAAAATGGTTCCCTTTGGCACCCTCAAGACGGCCGCGCTCGCCGAGCAGCAGAACCGCTCAGACTCGGACTCGTCCGGCCACCGCCCCCTGTTCCGCGTGTTTGACATTCTCTACCTCAACGACAAGCAGCTGACGCCTTACACGCTGCGCGACCGCCACACGGCACTAGAAAAGGCCGTCAAGCCCGTACATCGCCGTCTCGAGATCCATGGCTACACGAGCGCCACCTCCCCGGACGCCATCGAGCCGCTGCTGCGCGACGTCGTGGCCAACGCCTCCGAGGGTCTGGTGCTCAAGAACCCGCGCTCCATGTACCGCCTCAACAGCCGCAACGATGACTGGCTCAAGGTCAAGCCCGAGTACATGTCGGAATTCGGCGAGTCGCTCGACTGCATTGTCATCGGCGGCTACTACGGCTCCGGCAAACGCGGCGGCATGCTCTCGAGCTACCTGTGCGGTCTGCGCGCGTCGCCCAACCACATCCAGGCTGGCGCGGACCCGGAAAAATGCTTCAGCTTCTTCAAGGTCGGCGGCGGCTTCCGCGTCGAAGACTATGCCGAGATTCGGCACCGCACCGAGGGCAAATGGATCGACTGGGACGTCCGCAACCCGCCTTCGACGTACATTGAGCTCGGTGGAGGCGAGGCCAAGCAGTATGAGCGACCGGATGTCTGGATCCGGCCAAAGGACTCGGTCGTCGTGTCGGTCAAGGCGGCGAGCGTCGGCCCCTCGGACTCGTTTGCGCGCGGGTACACGCTGCGGTTTCCGCGCTTCCGACGCCTGCGACTGGACCGCGCGTGGGACAGCGCACTGTCTGTGGATGAGTTTCAGAGCCTGAAACAGCGCGCTGACGAAGAGTCAAAGGACAAGGCCATGACAATGGAGGACAGGAAGCGTCGTAACCCGAAGCGTCTGAAGAGAGAGATTGTGATTGTGGGTGGCGATGTGACGGGACCTCCACTGCAAAGAACCCCCGAAGAGACGGCGTTGTTTCGCGGCATCGAGTTTTGCGTCCTCTCAGAGTCTCTGAAGCCATTCAAGCACTCCAAGGCACAGCTGGAGACGCTCATCAAGGAGAATGACGGCACCGTCTCGCAGCGCGCCGCGCCAAGTACGGCCATGGTCCTCGTCGCCGACAAAAAGGTCGTCAAGGTCGCCAGCCTCATCAAACAAGGCGACGTCAACATAATCCGGCCGCGGTGGATTCAGGACTGCCTCATCCAGCGCCAAGCCGACGCCGACGCCGGCATCGCCGACGCCTTCTTGCTGCCGTACGAGGAGGCGCACCTGTTCCACGCGACCGAGGCGCTGCGGCACGCGGCGGCGCAAAACACGGACCAGTACGGCGACAGCTACGCGCGGGACCTACCGCTCGAGGAGCTGCGCGAGCTGATGCGCGACATGCCCAAGATGGAGAGCGTAGACGAGGCGCCGTTTGATAAGCGCCAGTTCCTGGAGCAGCTCGAGGAGAGAGGACGGGATCTATCGGCACAGCTGCGCAGCATGATATTTCAGCGGTGCGTGGTGGGCTTTCACCAGGTAGGGGGTGAGAGTGTGGGTAAAGAGGCGGAGAAGGAGAGGCTGGCGAGATATGTACGGTATGGAGGCGGAAAGTGCGTGGATGGACCAGAGAGCAATGAGCTCACGCATGTTGTGCTGGTTGGAAATAGTCAAGATGCGGCAGACGCTCTGCGACGGGAGCTGAGCTCGAAAGCAAAAGTACCACGTCTAGTGAGCGCGAGTTGGGTCGAAACATGCTGGAAGGAAAGGTCGCTCGTCGACGAGGAGCAGTACAGTGTCTGAGCGTGTACAGTGCAAAAGCCGTTATATATTAATAATGCTACTCCTTCAAATCCCCGTGTCCTATTTACCAAGTGTGAGGAACAATCTGTCGCCCACGTCGCCCAGGCCCGGCTTCACCATGCCCTCGGGCGTGAGCCCCTCGTCAACGGCCGCCATCCACAGCTCGGTGCCCTCGGGCCACTCCCTCGCCACCTGCGCGACACCGCCCGCGGCGCCCAGAACGCTGAGCACCAAGACACGCTTGGCGCCCCATTCGCGGAGGGTCTGGATGGCGGCGGCGCAGGTGCCGCCAGTTGCGATGATGGGGTCGACTAGGATGGCGAGCGACGCGGCGCCGGACCCGGCGCTGCTGAGGTTGTTGTAGTACTCGACGGGGTCGAGGGTCGAGGGCTCGCGGTACATGCCGAGGTGGTGCACGGGGACGAGACGCGGGAGCACGGTCTGAACGGCTGTACAGAGGAGAAGACGGAGGAGGTTAGCTGTGGGGGAAGAGGAGGAAGAGGAGGAGGGTGGAGATGGGGACGAACCGTCGACCATGGCGAGACCGGAGCGCAGAATCGGAACGATGCACATGGTGCTAGGAGAGACGTCTGCGGTTTCGTATTCGGCGCCAATGGGCGTCTGGTCCTTGATAAGCTGGTCAGCTTCAAAGAATTCAACAGGCAAGGGTCGGCTGCTGCTGCGTAATAGTTACCTTGGGTCCCGGCACGGGCGCCAGCGACTTGGCGAGCGCCTCGCAGGCGACAATGAGGGAAATCTCGTGAACAAGCGCGTTTGTGTCGCGGGCACTAGCCGATTTGGAGCGCAGCTGGCTCATCTTGGCCTGCACGCTGGGATGCTGCGAGACGTGGACGTTGGGCGGCAGATTCGTGGCCATGACGGGCAAAACTTGTGGGGTAATTGCTTTCTTGACTAGTTTTTCTTCTATATATTTGTACTGGCACTCTCTATAGCAGGTTTGCGACGAAGCAGGGCGGACGGAGAGATTCTGTCGATTGCAGGAAATGATAAAGGAATGAGGGGAAAGAGGAGAGGTGAGAGAGAGAGAGAGAGATAGATAAGGTCGAACGTTTGGGGTAGACACCTGAAGGTGGGGGTGCTGTCAGAGATGCGGAGGGCGGGGCCGAAGGAGCGGGGGCGTTGGCGATCGGCGGGTTGTCGAATCGGATTGGGCGGCGGATGCCGATTTGAAACCGATGAGATGCGATTGGATGGTTGCTTGATTTTATTTGGGAAAAAGGTGGCCAAAAAGGTGAAGCACCGGCGGCGGCCGTTGCGCTGCGCATGCTGTTCATGGTTGTTTTGATGGAGGCCACGACGGCAACGTGGATTAGACAAATGAAAGGACTTGGCAAATCTTGCAAATTGCCACCAAGACTCCCTGGAGAATAACGCTAATTTTGATTCCGACACTCAGAGGAGCAGACTGACTTATTATAGCTGATGGCGAGCGGTCAGAACTGATCACGGCCCTTTCAGGATTTAGACCAAACTCGGGAACACATGCAAAGCTCGAACACGTCAACTGTACAGTCGAGTGAGAAGAAAATAGTCAAGGTATGCAAGAGGTATACATAAAGCGGTAACATGGCATGTGCAAAAAGAAGCAGCATCTTCTTGAACTAGTCTTCTTGAACTAGCACAATGTGCGGCGTGGCAAAATGCAATCAATATTGTGTACAGGTGTATACTTGCGAAAAGAGTACCAAATGATAATCACTTCGAGACGCCTCGGCGGCGTCGCTTCTTTCGAATCGACATAATCTTCTTGCGCTGCACAACACTGACGCCCCAATTGTAGATCATGTCACGCATGAGAATGACAATGGTAGCAACCACTGTCGGCACAGCGCACGCCCAGCTGTACAAGATAGATTAGAAAATTGAGTCGCAACAGTCGCCAATGATAGCCAACTTACAAGTACCAGATTCCCTTCTTCACCTCGGGAAAATCTTCAAAGTTCTGTCCAAAGAAGCCGGTGATAAACGTCAGCGGCAGAAAGATGATTGTGACGGTGGTAAGCTGCTTCATCGACTCGTTCTGATTGGCAGTAATTGTATTAAAGATGAGGCTGATCAAATTCTCCGACGACTGCTTCAGCTGCTGCAGAGACTCGGTGATAATTATGCAGTGATCGAGCACGTCGCCGAGGTACGTGTGCGTCATGGGCGTCACGAGCACGCCGCTCGCGGGGTTGGTGAGTTCGCGCGTGGCCTGCTCCTGGGTCATGAATGTGCGATGGTCGCGGAGCATGTTGACGAGATTGTCAATCGGCAGCAGGAAGCGCAGCATCTTGTTGATCTCGCTGATGCAAATGTAGAGGCGCTTGCTTTGCTTGATGCTCGGCGCAGATATGACGTCGAGCTCAAGGTCGCCGAGTATATCAGTGTACGCGGCCGTGAGCGGGATCGCCAGGTCAATGATGGCGTCCATGATACCCTGCACTAGCAGGGAGGCGTCGCACGAGTCGCGCAGGCTGGTGCCGGGCGTGCTCAGGCGCTTGACAATGGGCCGCTCGACGTCGCCGGCCGAGGCCTCGAAGAAGGAGATTACAGTGTTGTCGGCAGTCAGGAATATAGAGACTTGCTCGGCGGAGATGGCCATGTTATACGGGGCCAGCGACGAGTGCTCTTCCATGAACTGGGTGCGAGCTTCGTTGCCGCTGGCTTGATAACGTTGCAGGGTGCGCGGCATGCTCGTCTCTTGTAGGTCGACAAAGGGCGGCGCGGCGTCCTCGCCGTGCCTCTTTTCAGGGTCAGTGCTGGGGCGTTGACTGGGGTCGCCGCTGAAGAATCGCCGCAGGACGGCCATGGTCTTGCGGGAAGAGGAGCTGCTGGCAGAACTGATGCTGTTGGTGTCGGAGTCGACAACGTGCACAAGCTTCTGCAGCGTCATGATGATGAACGCGTGATGGGGATACCTGTAGCTGTCAGAACATGATCAACTGAGTGATGATAGGAATAGAGAAAGACGCACCAATCGACCTTGGTTCGGTTGCGTAAATTCATAATGTCTTCAATGGCGAGCTTGTGTAGGGCCTTTGTCGAACCGACAGCCTGAATGACATCCCAACTGAGGCCGTTGATGTTGATCCAGCGGCACTTGGCCCAGTCCTCCTTGGGTTGCTTCAGAAAGTCGATGAAGCCGTCATTGTCGAAATGCCGCTGCTCCATGCGGTCCAGAGAGAAATCGACGACGGTTATTTCGCACGGCGCGCTCAACTGGGGCACCGAAGCGTGTCCGCCATCGGGCAGCTTGGGATCATAGCCTGGCTCGGCGCCGGGATACCAGCCCACGCCGGCGCCGGTAAAGGGCATCTCAAACTCGTCGTCGACGCCATCAAAGGTGCGAAACGTGGGCACCCTGCTGCTGCGGCGCCGCCGGAGCCCTGCCGCCACAAAGCCCCCGGCGGTGGGCGAGCCTTGCTGGGCTGCATCGTGCGATGTGGGCGCGTCCGTGTCGGAACGCGAGTGGACGGGAATAGCGGGCGGGGAGAGTCGCGATACGGCGGCGGAAGACTCGCTGGCGAGGTCATAGCTCACATGAGGGGGATGACGCGGGTCAGGACTGGTGCGAGGGGCCGTTGTGGGCGCGACGATATCCCCAGGATGAGGATGCGGACTGGTGTTTGCGCTGCGTGGGCGCCGGTCGCGAGATTGCATCAGCGCGCCCAGAGTTTGTTTAGTGATGCAAAGACGCCGAGGGAGGGGTCGGCATCAAGGACAGTGTGTGTCTGCCGCGGTGATGGAGTTGCGAGGGCCAGTTGCGATGAAGAGTTGGGCTGATGACGGTCAGATACCGAGGTGTCGTATTTTGGCGATCTACGGCTGGTGTAAATAACAGGCTACGCGCTGTTGGGATCAGCGGCGGCAGTGCCCCCGTAGTAGCGAAAGGCGGAATCATGGTTCTGGAGGCAACAAACGCTGCGGCAATTGCTTCTAAAGGAAAAAATAAAAAAAAATTAAAAATTAAAACATTCGGCAAGTGGTAGTCATAATGAATAGAGAAACAAGATATGATTGAGATATTTTCGGCCAAGCAAAGAGAAATTTTGAGTTATAATAATGTTAGATGCTAACTAGTTGTAAAACAAGCATCCACTGAACCATTGCAGCAATTAGGTAAATAAAATAGGTGATGTGTGGGACTTGCCTTGGCCAAGCTGTAGCGGGCCGAAATTAACCACTGAGCAAAAAGACAAGGCGAGAATGATTTTTCAGTTTCCGTTGTGTTTCTTTTTCGTGTTTCTCTTCTTTTTAGCCTCAGTTTCTAAAATATATTATAGAGCAATTCCAATGTTTCGCCCGTGTACTCGGTGTTGACACAGCAGCCAAGTTGCTCAACGGTGCGGGGCTCTCTCCATCAAAAACCGTTATCGTGTGGGCTTTTAGGAAATAAACCCCGTAAATCGTGCTCTGTCATTTATGATGAATGCCCCTGTCCTGGCACGACCGATGTGGCGATCCGCAGACTGCGCGGAAACGTTGCAGGCTGGGGCAGGGGGTTCAGGTGTGGCTGGCATGCGGTGTGTCTGCTGGTCCATCTCGCAGACCAGGGCGCAAGCGCCGATCCCCGCGAAGAGTGAGCCGCATGGACATCGCTCACCCGGCCACATACATATCACATGATATGCCAGCACAAAAGGTGACATGGAATTTCTTAATTACCATGATTTTGATACGTGTACGGATTACTCTGTAATGCGGATTGGGATACTATTTATGGCTGTGGCACGATGAGAGGTTTTCACACGGGCCAATGGATTATTGCGCGGTACGGATACCAGCTACCGGGACCTTGGCTTGCGCTAGTTCGCGTACTGTGGGTACACAGTGTTTGCGAACTTACGGATACAGTCCACTGTTCTCTAGTATCTTCATTGCTATTTCAATGCGTTGACGAGCGGACTCGGCCCCAACTCGTTTGCTAATGCCATCTCGGCATCAGCTTGACTAGCACGGCCAGCCTGCAGCAAGGATTCTCGCGAGTGGCAACCATTCGTCGTCTATTTCGATGCAGACGCGCATGCCGGTAGTTAGTGCTTATTTCACGTCTCTGTTCTGCTGCATGCCCGTTTTCGTCTCCCTGCTTTGTGCGTTTGTACTCCGTATTACACGCACTGTTTGCCAGCCGCGTATCAAGTTACCAGTACGGATACATAGGTAGATGTCGTCCAGCTCTGTCCGTCGTAAATGTCTGCCAGCTGTGAGCCAAATGTCTGCCAGCTGTAAGCTCGGTTGTTTGCCAGCCGCCAACTGCCCTCTGCCAGCGGAAACTGGTCGAACCGCACCCCCCATCCGGCCACCTTGTTCGCTCCTTTTCTGGCTACAGTCCCTCCACACTATAGGTGCTTGTGCACCTTTGCTTGTCCTGGATCAGCTTCAACTCCCACAACCCGCTCATCGTCATACCACACACATGCACATTAATTCAACCCACCACAAGTTCCCACCCCTCGCACACGATGGTATTGTGATTGTTGGATCGATTATTGTTACACGCGACAATCCTTACCTCTTCTTGATTTACTTAAAAATCCCAATTCCCGTACCAACGTTTTCTCAAACCCTCCCGTCCTCTCTTTCTGCCCCCATCAGCATCTTCCCTCGTTTCTCCCACCCCCCGCCCCACCATCCACCAACGCTGCCTGCATCAGACTGAGCTTGTCACTTCGACTGCTGCACGTTGCTGCTCCCCCGTCTCTCACCCCATATCTCCTCTCCCCTCTCCGAAATATCTCGGGCTCTTCTCTCTCATCTCCAGGAACCATCAATCATTCTCCGTCATGAGTTCTAATAATATCCTTGGCGAGACGGGTTATTATCGATCTGCCTGCGTGGAGTGCCAGCGTAGAAAGCAAAAGGCAAGTTCCGATCGCAGTCTAAGCCCTGTCGCTCCTCCCACACCCAGGTCCATTTCATCAAATTTTTTTCATCTCCGCACGCCATGTTGAACTCCTTCCGTTAAATCGGCTGGCACTACCTGCCCCTGAATACGTCTATCAACACGTCGTGTCTCAGACTGACACTTGCTTACAAGTCTACTTAGTGTAATCGTGAATGGCCCTGTGACAGTTGTCGTCGACGCAAGGTCCCTGACGGCTGTCGCTACAATGAGACCTCTCTCGCCGGAAACTCTGCCGATACCTCCTCGTCGAGGCAGGCAGACGTTTTTCCTGACCAACCTTTCAACCATGGTAGTCTCAATGGCAGCGAGGGCCAAGTACTCGAGGTGCTTGCCGAGCGTGCTTTCAGCAACCTCGGTATCGATGCCACCGTCAAGGTAAGCCGCATATAGGTCATTTCGCCTCTCATGACTGTCATCTTACCTCGCCAGTAGGAAGATGCTCCCCCAGAGCAAAAACATGACATGGTGGATTCTGGCTCCTCCACGCAATTTGATCGCCTCATCGAGCTACTTCCCCCGCGACGTTTGATGGGTAAGTACAACAACTAGCATTGGCCAACATTGATTCTAATACAGTCTAATACTTTCTAGACGAGCTGATACAGCTCTTCATCAACGACATCAACTTCCACTACTACATTATTTACCCGCCCCTTTTTCTCCAAGACTACCATATCTGGTGGGATCGTCGTGCCCAAAGCAAGCCCGTCTCTTTGCAATACACCTGCCTGCTCGCCATGCTTTGCTCATGCACCATTCAGCACGCTGCGGATGAATTGGAAGCGGCAGTCATTGCACAGTATGGAGAGCCTATTCATCCCGTCTCAGACAAGGTCCATGCTGCCGTCCGCGAGCTGTCTGGTGTCATTCCAGTCGGCCACTATCACATGATGAACGTCCAGCGCTTGATCCATTCCTGCTACTGGTACAAGGCCGAAGCGAGATTCGTTGAAGCATGGCACGTTCTGAACCAGGCTATACTTGAGGCCAAGGAGCTTGAGCTACACATTGAGCCTGAACCGGACGCTGTGTCCGATTTTGATCGCGAGATGCGTCGACGTCTGTGGTGCATCCTCGATACCTGGGACTGGTGAGTCTTGTGCAGTCACGCTAGTACAATCTTTCTGATAATGTATTAGGCAAATATCTTCCGGTCTCTCGCGCCCTAAGCTCATCGATCGTGGTGGCTGTACCGCCGAGCTCCCAGACCTTACTCTCGAGGGCTACGACCCTTCCCCGATGGAGCACATGAAGATGCAGTCGCAGCTGACCCGTGAACTTGCTTCGCGTTTCGGCGCCCCCAAGAATGTCATTTCAACCCAGGAAGTTCAGGAATACAAACAGATAATCCTTGCCTGGGTTCGCCGCTATCCTAAAATTTACGACTTTTACGACCCAGACACTTCCCGAGATTCAGTACATCCCTGGATCTTTCCTCACAGATTCTACCTCTATACCATGGCTTGCTTGCTGATCCTGAATCCAATCCGCCATTACATGGTCAAATCATATACCAAAGACTCGCCAGCTGATGAGCTCAAGTGCCGTGCAGACGGCCTATTCTTCTCCCTAATTCTCATCAAGACTCAGAGAAAGTGGGTTGATAGAATTAACGGCCGGGATGGGCGCTTGCACTTTATCATATTCTCCATCTTTGACACTGCTGCCATCTTGTGCACTGCTCTGGTAAAGGATCATGCCAACACCATTGAGAACAAAGATGACATACTGCATGCTATTGCAGAGTCCACTGCCATGCTCAAAGCCTTGATCAACATCTCCGAGACGGCCAAGATGTCTCACGACATTTTGTACCGCCTCACCAAGAAACTGAAGAAGTCCAGCATGTCAAAAGAGTCTGCCGATGCTAGCCGAAAACGCGCAAAGCTGGCTCCTGTTCCGCCCTCTCAGTCTGCTCCCACCACAGCTGCTGCAACCACCGGCTATACAAACCCGCGCAACGCAGCGCCCAAACCGAAGCAAGTGCCATCATCTGTGAGCCAAGACACCAATATTTCATCGAGCTCTGTTGCTGGCTACGCGTCTGCTCCCCAGGCAACCCTGGATTGTTATAACGTTCCTCCAGCAAGATTTGATGCTCAACATATGCCTCGAGCCAGGACAGACGCATATAGTGACCCTCAGGGTGTGGCCCCTCCTATGCCTGCGCACATCAGTGCCTCCACTGCAGCGCATACAATGATTTATCCCCCGACTCGCCTTGACGCTTCGCGAGTGGCTCATCAGCACATGCCGCCGCACTTTACTGGGGTACACAATACTCACGGCTTTACACAACAGCAAGCAGCAGAGATTTCCTTGGATATAGCCAGCACTAGCTTCTATCAGCCAGTGCAGACCGGTATGCAGTCTTCTGTTCAGCCGAGCAGACACCCGAGCCAGTATGACTCGGAACCAGGCCCCCAAATACAGCCAGCCGGCTACCCGCACGCGCAGCCACCACCACCGCTCGGCACCGGCATCTTCAACATGAATATTGCCGACGGTGTGCCTGCTATTGCCAATCTCTGGGATGCCCCAGCTATGCCGATAACTCCCATCATTTCCTACTCCATCATGGGCCACAATGTGCCCGTCAACGTTGTGCCTCAGCCGCGTGAGCTCTTCATTGGCCAGCAGCAGGAACACATTGTACCCGAGCTCAACCTGTCCAACCTGACAGAGGCAGAAATTGGTGGCCTAGCTCCTCTGTGGAGCTGGCACTCGAGCAATCTCTTCCCCGATGACACGACTAACGGCCCTCCTGTATAGCAAAAAAAGGTTTCTTGATCCGCAGCTTTTTGGAATATCTGTCTTGTGCAGATTTGAATACTACTCACTGGTTTGAAACGCATTCATGGAGCGTCTAGCCAAATTTAGAAAACATATCGTGTAGCTATCAATGAATCACTCAATGTCTGCGACAAGCACCTTACACTGTGAGCGAATTACGCAGTCCAAGTATTTGTTAGAACATTTCTTTTTGTTCGCTTGCATCTACAGACTAGAAAACCGCTCAGAGCCTATAGAAAGATTTGGCATCGCCTACGCGCCGCGCGTTCCACCGAGGGAGCCGCTTCGGCGCCTTTTGCCTGTCTTAAGATATTTCCAGGCGTCAAACAATGCAACAGCAACTACAACAACAGACTACATAAGCAGTGTCGTCTTGTTACTGCTTTTCGGCCACATTTTCTCTTGCATGGCAGACTACAAAAACAGTGTCGTCTTGTTATACCCTGTACCTGACGGCTCAAAAACGACCAAGTCAACCAGCTAACTGTTTCTCGGCCGCATTTTCCACAACAACCGCCTCGGGCGCATTGGAAGTAGCTTTCCCCATGCCGAGCTGTGCCGTGTCCCAACCCTGACTCTCTAGGTACGCACGGAAACGGTCGTCCTCCTTGGAAATGGTATCCTGACCGACAGTGGGCACCAGCGTCAGGGTAATGATACCCGACAGGACGCACAAACTCGCAGCGACATAGAACGGGTACTGGGCCGACTCGACGTCGTTACCGCCGGCCTTGCTGATGAGGGGAAAAACCCAAGTTCCGACGAAGGCGCCAATCTTACCAATGGCAGCAGCGATGCCGTAGTAGCGACCGCGAACGCCCGTGGCGCACGTCTTGGCGGCAAGCAGGCCGATGTTGTTGCCGGGACCGATCTCGCCGAGGGAGAGGAAGATGCCGTAGACGACGGCAAAGGCAGCGACGTGCTTAGAGATGTGGGCGTAAACGCCGGCCATGATGAAGGCGACAAGAGACTGTAGGATGACACCAAGGGCGAGAGCATGCTTAGGGCCGATCCAGTCTGAGACGAAGGCACCGAAGATAGAGCCAGGGAGGTAAAACATGTTGATAACAGTATTCCAGCCAAAGACACGCGAGAGGGGGGCGCCTTCGCCGTAGATGCCGCGGAGGATGGTGGAGGAGTAGATACCAAAGGCGTAAACGGAGAACTATGCGAGTGTTAGAAAATGACGGATGGGGGGAGCCGGGTAGGAGGGCTGCTCAATCTACAACACATTTCGAATATTCAACGACGGAAGGTCACTTGCCAGCGCTAACCATTCAGAGCGCGCCGAAGCCAGCCTTGTGCTAAGTACCACGTTGTACCTATAAAGAAACTTCTCCCTCAGTAGCCGTGGCTACCTCGCAGCTTCTTCGAGGTGTTTTTTTGGGACATTTTCGGTGCTTTTTTAGCGGCTTTGTCGGGGCTCTGGCAGGCACTGCTGGTACATAGGCTTTGGCTCTCTAGCAGCTCTGGCAGGCTGCTGGCCAGTATGCATAGTTGTATGAAGAATAGTGACTTCGAGCGGTTGAGTGACTTCTGCTGATAAGTGGCAATCTCATGAGAAGCTCACCAGTGCCCATCATTCCATAGCCGGCTTACGCTGCTGTTGAATATTCAAAACTTGTTGTTGATTTAGCAGCCCTCGACAGAGAGGACGTACGTTGTAGAGGAACCAGATTAGAGAGACGCAAAAGAGACGGAAGCCGTAGAACTTGAGAACGAGGAGATAGGGTGTGTGGCGGCGCATCGAGTTCTTGTTGAAGTCGTCGGGATCTTCGAGCTTGATGCGAAGATAGAGCAAAATGAGGGGGAAAATGACGCCAACACCAAGGGCAGCGCGCCACATTACCTCGTAATTGTTCGTGCCAGAAGCAATGACGACTGGTAGATGTCAGTCGGTGCCTCCCGCTGTTGGATGTGAGGACGAGGCCGAAAGGACGACTTACAAGGCATAAAGGCGCCCATGACGAAGCCGCCGTTGATCATGGTATTGGTAAAAAGGATGAACCAGCGATGGCGTGTGCCTGCCTTGAGCTCGCCGGTGGATTCAGCGGCGCCGACACTTCCAGCAGGATACTCACCTGTGTTTGATTAGCCTTTTGTTACCGCTGGAGATGAGACAGATGCCAGAAGATTACAAACCTCCAATACCGACACCGACGAAGAAACGCCACGCCGTCAGCATGCTAAACATTCCCGAAGGGTCGCCCTTCCAGTACGAGCCGGCCGCGAGCGCGGTGAAGATGATGAGGATGACGGTGGACAGGGTCAGCGAGTTGGCGCGCGACCAGTGGTCGGACAGGAAGCCGAAGAGAAGCTGGCCGACGACGATGCCTGCAAAAGCAATACTAGCGACGGAGTTATACGCGGGCGACTGCGTGTAGACGGTGTCGTACTGGGTCGTGAGGATGGTGTTGACGGAACCAATGACCTTTGGGGGTTTCAAATCAGTACAAGAGAAGAGGAGGCCAGGCAGAGTAGACGTACGTTATTAATGTAGCCGTCTGAAAAGAGACCGGAACCGCAGGCAAAGACGGGCATCATTGTTTCTCTCCAGCTCTTGCGGGGGGCATTGTGCTCGGCGTCGACGACGTCGGCCGCCGGCGCGGGCTCGTCGCTCTTTTTGCCGAATCCAAACATGTTGACGTAAACTCGCAGCAGGTGTTCGCTTCTAAAAAATAGAAGTTTCTGGAGGGCCAACAGGTAGTCAATGCTTTGTTTGGCCCGTGCAAAGTTTCCCGGCCGGAAACGCAGAATTGGGTGCGTGGCGGCGGCGTCTATCCGCGAGGTATGGAACTGCAGAAGAAGGAGATATAAACAAGATGGCGGACTAGGAAAAAAAAGATGGAGGGAGAAAGAAGAAGCAAGAGGGGAAAGAGATGGAGTTTGAGATAGAGAGAGAGAGAGGAAGCAAGAAACGGTAGAGCGTGTGTGGCTGCCGTGTGATGGGATGGGTTGCCTCGGGCGTCGTCGACCCACACTGCAAACGGGCAAGTAAATAGGTACTGAATAGAATGACCTATACTGACGCACAGAGTATTTACCTATGGAGTACGGAGTATGCAGGGAAGAATTGTTGTTGAGCCACGAATGTCCTTGTGCGACCTTGAGCCGGCGCGGCGCTGGATCCGCTTGGTCGAGGAGCAGGCGTTCCCCATCCCATTCCCCATGGGCTTTTCAAAAGTTGCTTTTCGCATCCCTGTAGCAAGTGTCTATATTTGCACGTGTCATTTTGGCCATGGCCTTCCCAGCAAAAAGAGGTTTGCTGGTGAGACCTGGTGGTTGGACAACTAGAGAGGACTATTTGTGCGCACAGTAAATTTACGTGCATGGTGGAAAAAAGGGCAAGGTGAGGAAAACATCGGACAGCCCTGTGACTTACAGCCCCCATCTTCTAGGTAGTAAATAGAATACTACCCCACCTCCGCCGCCGAACGTCTTGGACTGGAAAGGCCGTCTAAATAACTTACCTGGTCACGGCATTCGTCTTGTACAAGTCGTTCTTCCTGTGACGTCGCGACGTCGTCCTTGGTCTGTCTCTCACGGAGCTGCGCGTGCTCAGAAGGCGGCCCGCTTGCCCTCAACCATTTTGAGCCCTAACTATCCTTCTGACTTGATGCGCACTGCGTAATTATAATAGTTCCCACATGACCAAACGGCGCTTCAGCGGAGTCTGAGGACAGGGTTACTTTCAGGGCAAGTGGGACGCGACTGACACATGATTAAGGTTGCCAGATTGAGGAAGAGCTAACTAACTACTTAACTAGTTACGAAGTAGTTTGACTCCCCATCTAGAAACCGCATGTGCACTCTACCAAGATGAAGCAAAACAAAAAATATCGTGCTGATAGTTGTATGTGCATTTTCAGAAAAAACCAGTCACCACCGGCTACCCCCGAAGGGAAAAGGAGCGGCCCTTGACTAGTTGACTAGCTGACTGGGTAGTAATAAGTTGGCTGGCATGCCAAGACTCTGGGCGGTTGCGGATCACGCCCCCAGAGAATAAATACGAGAGAAGAAAAACCACACAGAAATTATGCAGCCTTGACCAAATGAGGCTTCAGGCGGCCCGATTCAGCATAATGGCCGAAATGCGCAGTGGGCTTGCCAATGCCGGTAGCCCTGTCTCACGGTTGCGGCGAACCGAATGACTAGTTGGCAGTAACTAACTAGTTGGTGTCCACACTCGGCAGCGCGGTGAAAAAGGGAATTGAGCACGTGCGCTGCTTCCGTCATACAATAGGTAATGGTCGTCCAATATTCATTGTGGGTGTCGCGTGCTGGGCTACTACTTTAGCGATAGCCGACGCTCTAAATTTACTAACTTATCAGCAGGGCATTGCCACATCCCCAGAGTCGCGTAATCGTTGAGAAGGACGCACTCGGATTTGCAGATCAATAGATGATGCGCGCGTCTCCCATATCATTGCGAACATGGAATATCGGAAACTAATACCAGGCAAAAATTCACAATTGTCCGCCTATATCTATCATACTCTGCTATACCTTGAAAAAACAGCAACGCCGATCCCATAAAAACAAGATTAAAGGCCTCACAGATGCTTACACCTTTTCCTACTTGCGCACCAAGCCCGTTGAGAGAACATTGACATTCCCTTGCTCAACCTCGTTGGACTTTGGCTTTTTCTTCACCAGTCCTGCGCGGAGCACATTCGGCGCGCCGCCGTCCGTCGCACTCTCCGCCGTGTCCGTCGTGCTCCTCTTGCGCTTGACCAGCCCCGACAAATTATTCACAGCCGTTGCCGCTGCCGCATCTCCATTTCCTGCTACCGCCGCAGCAGGAGTCTCCATTGTGCCCGTCACGTCGTAGCCCCAGACACTGCCCATGCCCACCTCGCTGACCCACCGCCGCGTGCTGCCCGCGGCCTTGTCCAGCGTCGCAAAGTCGAGGTGCAGGAGCAACTCCACGATGCGCTTATACGCGGGCTCGCTCACGATGCGCTCGCCGCGGCCGCTCGTCGGCCACACATAGTGCGGCGTCGCCGTCGAGCACCGCTCCAGCAGACGATTCCTTTGCTCCGTCTTGACGCGCGGCGGGCGCGTGACGATTACGCCGCGCAGCT
Source organism: Beauveria medogensis (assembly GCA_030778325.1). Classification (NCBI taxonomy): domain Eukaryota; kingdom Fungi; phylum Ascomycota; class Sordariomycetes; order Hypocreales; family Cordycipitaceae; genus Beauveria; species Beauveria medogensis. The sequence continues at coordinate 8,825 of JAPFRM010000599.1, read as the reverse complement.
TTCTCTTCTTCTTCTTCTTTCGGTCCATGGCGCGCTTCTCGACGGCGGCGCTTTTGTGTGGGTTACCAGACGCGCCCGAGACCTTGCCCGGCTTGGTGTCCGGCGCGGACACGGCGGCGGCGGCGGCGGCGGCGGGTGGCATGCCATTGTCTTGCGGCGTGTCGTCAAAAACGACCCAGATGAAGCCCGTCAGACGGCCGCTGGAGCACTCCTGCCGAAAGGCCATCATTTCCCAAAACACGTCCAGCGTCTTGACGCTCTGCCATGCGCCCGCCTTGCGCATGCCGCCAGACTGCGCGGCTTCTTCGTCCAGCTCGTCTCGGAATCTCGACTTTGGATCGTCAGGGTAGCGGGGGATAAGGCACCGCGGCGGCACCCAATCCAGCTCTCTCGTATAGTGTGATATCCTCTCTAGCGGGTGTGTGAGAGACCACGAGGGCAGCAGCGCGCGCGGCAGAAACGCCCTCGTCTCGTATTCTTCCAGACCCGGCACCACGAGATACCCCCTCACACTTCCCCAAGGGGGGTGGCTGCCCCTGGGCGGCGTTTCCAGCAGCGGACTGAGGACGCGGCACCACCACTTAACTAGGCCGCGGTCGTCCAGTACGTGCTTTCCGCTGTTGTGGACACTCCCAGGGAAAAGATACTGCGATTGCGCCCGCGCAAACAGGCTGACAATGAATTGCTTGCCCGTGCGCCGTCGGTTTTCGACCAAATGTGAGATGAACGCGCCACAAACTTCGCGTATAGGGCTCGGTGAACCCTTGGGCAGCTTAAGCAGGTTCAGGTATCCTGTCGAATCGGCCTTGGAGACGAACAGTGTCGTAGTATGCATCGTCGAGTACAGAAGAATTTCCACGCCAAAAACGAGAACATTCTTCTCCTTTTCATCTCCAGCGACAGCTCCCACATGGTCGGGGATCTTGATCGAAACGGCCAGAAAGTGGCTCTCGCAAAAGGTCCGGTCGGGTCGCTGGTTGGGCGGCGCTGAGTACAGGGCAGCGCACTTGGTAGGCGGCGTAGAGAGGTGAAAGATCCCGAATGGGCGGCCTTTTGGCAATATGGCTTCCAATCTGGCGCGCAGGCCATTATCCGTCGATTCGTTGGTCGACATGGTCGCCTTGCTTCGTAATTGGACAAATGATCAAGGGCTGAGGTACGGGTTGAGGCCAAGCCCAGCCGCGAGACAGTGTGGGAAACGCGTTTCAATTAAGCCAGGACGCGACGTCAGAGTAGCGTGGCGCACTACCTACGTAGAAGTAGCACAATACAGCGTGCAATACATCACCATACAAAGACTGTGAGACGTGGAGTCTGAATGAAATATATTTTCACATATTTACTATACGTATCAATACAGGTTCTTCCCCCCTGAATTATTAAATTCTTGAATAGTTCCATGCATGCCGACTTTGCCTGAGCTTGCGCCACAGCAGCCACAAACAACAAACGCTGTCGCTGGGTCACGTGCAGAAATTTATCCGCAGCAAAGTTGCGAAAGCTTCAATCCATCGACTGGGAAGCTGTAGATTTTGCCAGAGACCACCACACGATACACAATGGCATTGCAACCTTGCCGCATGAGTCTTCTGCGCAGCCGGCAAGGCGCGCGCGTGTTTCTACCCTGCGCGCGCTCGTACGCCACGACGACAACGGCCGCCGAAACCCCCGAGTCGTTCAAGATCTCCGAGTCCCCGGAGTCCAAGACGTCAGCGCCACGATGGAGCCAAACGCCCGCGGGCATGAAGGCGCCGTTGCAGATGGATTTTGCCAAGAACCCCAAAAACAAGGTGTGGGCGGTCAACAACGACCCTGCGCGGCTGGACCAAATGTACGAGAGGCTGCTCGGACAGGGGGGCAGCAAGCTGCTCCCGGACGAGCTCAAGTGGCTAGCAGTCACGCACAAGAGCTTCGATCAAGGACGGAGAGGCTTCAACGATCGACTGGCAATGGTTGGTATGTGCAAATTAAGGAGAGCGATAGGCGGCCACGCGGCAGCGGCTGGCTCGTGGAGGGAGACGAGGCTAACGAGAGATAGGTCGCATGGCCCTCGACGTCGAGGCAGTCAAGGACATTGTGAGCAAGCCCGCGGACCCCCGGGCGCAACAAAAGGACGAATTCGACCGACAGCCGTTTGAGCACCCGAAGCTCGCGCCGGTCGATAACCTAAGCCTTGTTGACGCGCGCGACACTGTTGGCAAGGAGAAGCTGGCTGCGCTGGCCCGTTCCGTTGGCCTGGACAGCACTGTGCGGTGGAAACCTCGTTTGGTACGTGCAGCGCGCGAATGTGCAAGCATTTTCAACAGTTGGCTAATATTTTACAGGTCAGCGAACTCGAATCAAGTGGTGTGGAAGTCGTGCTGACTGGCGCCGTCATGGCCATCGTTGGCGCCATCACGCTGCAACACGGCACTGCTGTGGCGAATCGGATTATCCGCGAGCGCATCATGGCCAGAATTCCCAACAAATAACGGCATTCTCTGAAACGTGCGGCAGAAGAGCGCTGCCTGTACTCATTACCCTCTACGTATACCACATACACTGTACCATTTAGACGGCGGGCTTGTATAAAAGAACTTTTATTCATTCAAAACCATTGCTCAATATGACGCTTATATGCAGACGGGTTTCGTGCTGGGATATATTATATGTCAAGAGATGACAAACGCTCAAGGGAATAAAAGACTGCCAAGTACAACCGAGTCCCATGATTCCCAAATTAGTGGTTGTTTCGATTTCCAACTCCGGGTACATGTCTCGTATAGCTTAGAGCAGAGGGGTCTGCTCAGATGGTTCATCAGCCGTCTCCTCGGTAACAGCAAGGTCGATGACGGCGTCGAGCTCTGTCTGAATGACATTCTCACGAAGCAGCCAGCCACCGAGGATTCCCGCACCGGGACCGAGCAAGGCTGAAAGGCCAACCATGTACGCGGGAACCTTCCAGTTGGTCTCGACGAGCACCCAGTAGAGGACGGTGGCGCCGATAAAGGCAAAGTCAATCACGATAAACGTGACGCATGAACGCGTCATCTCCTTGCGGTCGTCCGGACGGGTCAGGCTCCAGATGATGGCGGAGTGGGCGAGCAGAGACGACAGTAACGGCAGAGCGTACACGGCAAGCAGGCTGCGACGGTGCGTCTCGAGGTGCACAGTGCGCTCGGCGGTGTAGTCCCAGGTGCGCTGCACGCCCCAGCGGATGCCCTGGCGGAGCAGGGAGACGTAGAGCGGGAAGAGCAGCCAAACGCCAATGGCGACCGGGCTGCGGAAGACGAGCATCAGTATCGACGGCAGGTAGTATCCCAGCGCAACAGCCACAGGAATAGCAACGACCTCGGAGCCGGCCATATTGCGGTCACGGTCGAGCCGCAGCGCCGCGAGCCTATCGCCGCCCACCTCGCCCTCCTCGTCAGCCGTGCCGACCTTGTGCGCGAGGAATACGTTGCGCAGGCGCTGAATCTGCGCGGGCACAATGAGCAGCTGCCAGACGAGGGCACCGCCGAGCAAGTTAAATAGCAGCCAAGCGGGTGTCGGGTTGGCGACGAGGCGCGCAGGGCGATTGCAGCCGCGGGCCGACTCGGCGGCGCAGACGGTCAGCAGCGCGCCGACGAACGCCAATACGACGGCCATGATGGCGCGGCCGCGCGTCGCGTCGAGTGCGGCGCGGAAGAAGCTGACGAGGTAGCAGAGCGGCGTGCCGAGCAGCGGGACGCGGCTAAGGGCGGGGATGCGCGCGTGCGCGTGACACTGCGACCACAGCATCGGCGTGTTGACGTCTGAGTGCGCAAATAGCGCAAAGATGGTGGCGATGGCGAGGAAGATGGGCACGATCATGAGGGTGCGCGTGCGCGCGGTGAGCACGAGTGGAGGGGCCATGACGGGCGGTCGGGAGGGGCGGTGATTAAGTGTCGGCGGGGAACAAGGAGAGGCGAGGCGGGAGTTTGATATATCAAATGTCGCTCGGTGAGAGATGTAGGTTTGGTCGTCGATGCAGTGACGGCGTATACCAAAAAAGAGCAAGATTTGGTTGAGGTGTGCCGTTGATGTTTAAGAGATGACGGAGGAGGATTTGGGGTCATTGGGGAGAGGAGGCTAAAGTGGGCTGGACTTTCAGCGGAGCTCCGGATGCACCAAACATGTGTACGTCATGAGACTTATTGCTGCGGTACCCGGTGTCTCAAAGCTCGTACGATTAATTTATGACAACGGGCAGAAAGGAAAAATTCAAAAGAAATATAAGGAATCAAAGAAATAGAAATATTATGAATCGAAGAATGAGGACAGAGGAGAAGAAATGCATAGAAATAGACTGACATGAATACTATTACGATATTCGCTCTGGCTTCAGCGCTAACTTATAAATGCTAAATTTACACACAAGACAACTCATCTAACTATGAAGTGTACTGGCAACCTGGCAGTAGTATCGACTTCGCAGCAAATGTACCCCAGTATTCCCCCCTAACTCCCCGGTCCTCAAGAGCTTGCTCTTCAAATAACGGATTTATCGGGTAGGTAGTGGCGGCATGTGTAGCCTGGCGACCTATTGCGTGCCGTTGGCAAAGGCAATATTGCGCACCATGTTGTCGTTGCCGACGGGGAACTGCGGCACGTGGAGAAGGGACGCCTCGTCGATGCGGTTGACAAAGGTACGGATGCGCTCGTCGTACTCATCGTGGTACTCTTGGCCGGCCGTCCGTGCGGCGCTGCCGATGACGTGGTGTCTGTCAGTGGAAAGAGATTGTTGCGGTGCAACTTTCAGATAGCGTTGACCGAACAGGCGGGGGTGGGGAGGCAGAGTCAGAGACTATGAATGATCAGGATGGCTTCACGCAATGAGTCTTGAACGCCTCATCTTCAACGCCGTTTTCACTTGGAGGCAGCCACTGGTCAAGGTCACAGGATTGGGAAAAATTGGACATTGGATCAAACACCTCTCTACATGGAATAGTTGCTTGTCCGAGGGGTTTGCCGTGAATACCAATCATATCATTAACGTCGTGAACCTATGTTAAGCAAGAAGAAACAAGGTAACCCGCTCTAGGCCGGCCGAGCTTAAACTCTCGCGGAGAACTCCATACAACGACCTAGTGCTCGCTGTCCTCCCAATACTAAATGGCATGGCAACACCGGCCACATCACAGCTCAACCCATTCCACGTTGACGTCAACCCGGCCAGACGCTCCGCTGATTGTCTTCTTCGTGTCCGCCTTGGCCGCAAACGCCTCACTCCCATTCGCAATCTCGTCGTTGCTGGAGACTTGGTCCCAGTCCCAGAGATGAGCCTCGATGGTGAGACTATCATCCAGGGGCACTGCCAGCACTGAGCGCCGCAGCGGGACCGGGTTGCCCTCGTTGACCGACACGGTCTTGCCGCTCTCGCAAGCGACATCAAACAGCACAATCTTATCTAGCCTAGTGCCCGCCGTGATAGTCCCGCACACGTCGTCCGGGTTCTCGTCCCCTTTCGCCAGCACGACAGAGACCTGCGCGGTGACGGCCCGCCGCAGGACCGCGTACCGCACCGACGCGGACCCAGAGTTGCCCGTGATCTGCTGGTAGTGTGTCGTGTCGTACTGATTGCTTGGGTCCTCGGGGTTCCATTGCACGCTGCCGAGGGCCACCTGGTCGTCAAACGACGGGTCCGGCCACGAGTCGTGGTCCCAGAGATCCAGGTCGATGGAAAAGGCCCCGGAACCTGAGATGGGCCGCGACGGGCCCGTTAGCGGCACGTCCTGGCCCGGCTTGATCTTGAAGGACGGGTCCTGCTTCCAGAGTGTGTCGGTGCCGAGCGCGTCGGTGGCGGTGATGCTGCCGTATAGGTCGCCGGGGTCCTCATTGTCAATATTGTCAATACGCACAAAGTATACTTCCAGCAGAGTGCGACCCTGTGGCGTCGCTCCGCACTGGTCCTGGCGCGTCTTCATCTCCATCAGCCGCGGGCCCGGCAGCGACGGCTGCAGCGCGAGGCCGAGAATGGCAATGGCTGCCGCGAGTGTCCGCAGCTCCCACTTCTGCATCTGGTTCTCGTTTGCGAGCAGCGGCGTACTGTCCGTGTAGGTGGTGTCGCCACGCAGCACCGCTTCCGAGATGTCGGCCCAGTCGTTCTCAAGGCGCGTCATACGCTCCGTGATCTGCGCACTCTCGGCGGCCACGTGGTCTCCGATGAGGCGGAAGCGCAGCGCCTCGCTGAGCATCTGCACGACGACGAGCAGGGCCTTGGCGAGTGCCTTCTTCTCTTCCTGGTTACTCGGGTCCTGCTGGTGGCTGGCAAGGTAGGAGACGGCACCACGGAGCGCGCTCAGGCCGAGCGGTAGCTCCGGCCGGCGTAGGCCCGCCTGCGTCTCCAGCCGCGAGTAGGTGAAGCCGCCCGGGAGAGCGGTAGAGCCGGGGACTAGCCGTTCTGCGTCTGAGAGCGCGCGCCAGTTCGAGTTTGGAAAGGGCTCGACGCGGTAGGCGAGGAGGTACAAGTTGTCAGCCCGAAGCCGCACCGTGATAGTGAAGCCGCCGGTGTGCAGGCCCAAGTCGAACCAGTCGACCGTCTCGGCCGTCGGGTTCGGGGTCTGGGGAGGAAGGACACGGATCGTTTCTGACCGACGGCAAGCCGCCAGCTCCGTGCGCAAGTCCTCCAAAAATTTCGTATATCCTTCCGCGCCCTGCGTGTCAAGATCAAAGGAACGTGGAGGGATCTTTTCTACAGCCGCGGCGCGCGGCTGCAGCTCCGAGGGCGTAGGGATGGCATGAGCGGTGCTGACCAGCAAGGCCAGGGTGAAGCACAGAAAGCGGAAGAGCATTGCGGCAAACGAGCCTTTCATCATGTTGGAGATGCTTAAAAGAGGTGAGTCTTTCTAAGTCAGCATGACTTGGGAAGAACGAGGTGTGTTTTGGCAGACACTTTCTCTCCTCTTATAGTTATGTCTTCTCACTTGCTCGGACTATTGACTCCGATTTGCTTCGTCCTTTGTAAAGTATGTCGTCTACCCTCAAGATGCATCACGTCAATGTATGACTGATCCGTCATGTCTGCAGTGCCGTGTGGCTAGCTGAACTCTCCATGTAGCTGAGACAGTGACAAGAAATGGGTTCATTGTCTTTGCTTGTCTCATCCTTCGTCCTGTTATAAAAGCCACGACGTCCAAAATATCGGGGTTGCTACCGGCTCATGATCCTCGAGGCCTGTCATGAAGTCTATCCCGGCCTACTCTATATTTCTCACACTTTTGCTACGCGACAGTCGCATTCTGCTTCGTTATAAGTGGCAAGCTAGCCAAGCACGCTTGCGCTCCTTTCACGCTGTATACGCTTACAGATCTATCGTTCGCACTTGACATCTTGTATGGCATATTGCGGCCGTCTTCTCCGCAGCGACAACATCTGCACGGCAAAGGCTACAGCAGCCACAACTCGACTTTAAAAAACGATCGGCGTAGCCCAAGAGGTGGCTAGCCAATTCAGTATATGTCATGTTGAAGAAAATTGACGAATATGGAGACTCTCCCCTCAATCGAAGAATTGCCGACCAGAGACAAAAATGCAGAGCTATTCAGATGTGCATGTCTCATCACAGTAGCTTTACATGACATGCCGCATCGAGACACAGCCGGCTGTTGGAGGAATGGCTGCCGCGAAGCTACGCGATGTCAGACAATCATATGTTGTGCATCTATAGCGGATCCAATACGGCCTATCAAGGTTCAATAGTACGTAAAAGCAACAGCGAAGATACTGTCGGAACAAATTCCCAGACCCCGACGCACACATACCCTGCAGTGCAGCGTCCGATTGAAAGGCCTTTGCTGTGGCAGTGAACATGCTTGAATTATGCATCAAAGAACATGTACTCGGGAAAAGGCCCCGAGGCCTGCTTCAAGCAATGTACTCTCGCAGCAATTCTACTCCAGAGACACAATGGGTGAAGCAAATCGTATCGGATTCTCAGCAACCGTCTCACAGCACCGTACGAGTAGAATGCCTACTCCGGGATCGACAGTTCCAACCCCGCCTGGCCACCTCGGTGCAGAGGGCAATCCGTGCCAGCATCAAACGCAATCGGCCCATTTTGTATTATCGGGCGGCGGCCGAGCTTTTACCCAGCCCATGAGCTCATGGTGCTCGTGGCCGTCGTGTACGTGGCCAGGAGGAAGTCGCGACAGGACCGGGCCAAGGCCACGGAACGGAATAACAGAGAGAACGAGGTGTACTTTTGCATTGGATGAGGCGGACAGCGAAAATGACGATGAGGAGGATACGTCGAGCAGGAAGTCGGACGAAAAGCTACGGCCTGCAAAGCATCATAAATAAGCATTGCATAAGGCGGAAAAGCTGATAAAAAAGTACTTCAATAAAGAGAATGTTTGCTTAAGGATAAATGTTGTCATGAACCCTCCTGTTCCCCTGCTATATCAGTGGGCCCCTCGAGATATATCTGACTGAAGTTCGGGAAAGTACCCTTTATAATAGATGACGCGTTGGTTTATGAACGGCCCCTTCAGATATAGATAATTGGCCATCGCGGCGTAAACGTAGCTCTCTGGGTTTTGCGTATAAAGCGTTCTCACAGGACCTTCCCTTGCAGCTTTAAGTATGTCCATTAAGGAATCTGCGTCGTTTATCAGCATCTATTGAATGGGATGGGTGAACATGATGTCTTTCTCAGAATGCATCTATCAAAAGCACTGAAAGATGGCTTTTTTTTTCTTTTTCGAATTCACACTTACAGCTAGGATCTTTCGTATCGTATTCGTCTGTCAAGTGGTAGAGCTCATGATAGAATGTTGCCGACTTAGGCAGCATCTTTCAAGGGACTATACTTTTATAAGTATTATAAA
>JAPFRM010000598.1:0-67125 GCA_030778325.1 Beauveria medogensis | reverse complement strand
TTTTTTTTTTTTTTTTTGTATACATGAAGCTGTCCAACTTGCACTTTCCCGAAATGTGGGCGATTATTTTCATCAACCTTCACTTACTAGTCACTATGGATGGAATGATTAACTAATCCAACTTGCACATGGCCTGCATCTTTCGCGTCCTCTTTACATCGTTGATAAAGGTGTCGGGCAGCGTGTCAATCCTCTCCTGCTTCATCGCCCACCACTCTTTGCCAACCTGCTTAAAGGCCGTGCCCATGACTGGCGCGTCAAAGAGCATGCCAAAGAGGTCGCCCAGCAGATTGTTCGGATGCTTGATGCTGTCGTAGATGGAGTATCCAATGTCGGCAAACGCCCCTGCGAGGTCCATGATTGTACGCAGCACCGCGACGCCGACGGCCGCGGCGGCCTCGCCGACAAAGGGAATGAAGAAGAAGATGGAGGTAATAATGGACGCTATGCCCTCCTCGCGGTCCTGGGCAATCTTCTGGTCCGCAATCTTGACGATGCCCTCCATGTTCTTCACGGCGGAGCTCATGGACATGGCCGGGAGCATCAGGGTGCTGGCAATGTCCGCATAGCTGCCGAACCCATCCGCAGCTGTCGTCATTTGAATCTCCGTCTCTGCCATCAGGCGCGTCACGCTGTCGTACGCCGCCTTGGTGATGTCGGATGGGTCCTTGAGATCAAAGTCTTTCTTCAGTGACGGGTAGTTTGTCCAGAAGACGTCGCTGTCTTTGGCACACTGTGCCATGTTGCGGCGGTCTGATTCCGTCTGGCCCCAGACACAACCGTAGTTATAGTAGACGTCATAGTCGATGAACTCTACCCAGTCGCGCAAAACACCATAGTTCTTTTCCAGGTTGTCAAAGAACTTGTCCTTGTCGTCTAGGTGCCAGTTATATCGTTCGGGATAATTACCGACAACAGTTGGGCAATCCACCTTTTTGTCCTCGCCGCTGCTGCATTTTGTCGGGGATCCCTCATCAGGGCCATAACAAGGCAAGTGGAAGCAAATAGGGTCCATATAGTTGCCACCGCCATTGGAGCACTCGTTGCAGCACTTCTTCGGCTGAGGCTTGCCGCAAGACCACCCCACCGCCTTGTCGTCGAGCATGTATTTCTTGATCTGGTAAATCGACTGCTCCTTAATAACCTCGTGATAGATTTTAAACTTTGAATGATAGTCATTGTTGATGATTTTGTTGTATTTCTCTCTGCTGCTGGTGAGGTTTCGGGAGAAAATCTCGGCCACATGCTGGTTGATGCACCGATCTGGAATATGGTCATACGAGCCCTCCATCTGCTCAAGGCTGTTGTAGGAGGCATCGCAGCGAACAGGACTAACGTACTCGTTTGCATCACCATCGTCATCGTTGTCTCCTTCACTTGAGCCGCTACCAAATGTGTTATTGTCTGCCCGTCAAATGATCACGGCGTGCACAGGTGTATACGTACTGGCCAGTTGAGGCAAGAAGCCAGGCATTAATAACCGAGGTATACGGGTGTACATTCGTGTTAGTATTAGGCTTAGCCAGGATTGGCTTATTCTTTTCGTGGTTGATCATTTCGACTGTTCCAATTGTGTATATGTTGTAAAGCCAGACTTGACCACTGTTTCTGACGTTGATGACGCGCTGTTGGCAGTCCTGTGAATCAACACAAAGCTGCGTGTATCGCTGAAACCAGTTATATAAACCAGCACCATAAACATGAATACTCGTAGATCCGAGAATGTAAAGGCCCCAGGCCGCTGCACAGTGAGGACCGGAGGAAGCACAATCCGAAAAGTCAGGGTCTCCGCCAAAACGGGCGACTTCTTTGAATGGTTCTGGGGCCTGGGGGTCTGGCAAGTAGTACGGGCTTTCCGTTTGTATCTAAGACATCAATCAGCCCAGGTTCTCAGAGGTACAATCCAGTACAACATACCATGGACATGACGATGTTGGATGCTTCGTGTATCATGTACTGATAAAATACGGAATGCTCCGAGGAAGTTCCATACAGCCAAACAGGGCCTGTACCACTTTCTATCAAAATTCCTGCAGGAGAATGTTAGCAAAAGAACAAGAATAATATGGATTAGTTTGGAAGCACCTCTTGCAACGTATATGTCGATTTGCGTCTGGCTAGGGCCGCCGTCCAGCTCATGGTCCGCAACCCAGGCCCATATGTTCTCCAGGTATCCGGAGGATTTGGCGGTCATGTGTAGCATTAGTGATCCTGCTATGCAGTTTTTATTCACAGAACCGGTCAACTTTGGACAATCGGAGGCCTCCAAGTGTGATCCCGCAGCGCCGCCGATGCGGAAATGGACGTCTAAATCAGCCGTCAGTGTCTTTTGACATTTAAATTGATACGGATGCTGTTTTAACTTACCCCACATTGCCGCCGACCCTTGTTTATCTTGCGCAAGGTTCCACTCCATCAGGATGGCTCCGGCAGTCGGTCCTGACACTGTCACCAGCAAGTCCTGGATTTCCACGGAGCCGATGTCGCCCTTGCCTCCCACAATGACGACTTGTAATGGGTTGGAGGCGTCTTCAAATTTCTGTAAATACAAGATTATCTTTGGAGCTCAACGGATGCAGTTACGAGGACCTGACTTACCTCTCCTTTGGCTACAATTTGGGACCAGCATTCTCCGACGATGACAGAGCCAGGGGGAACCTGCATGCTAATCAGTACTCTCGCTTGAGAAATATCGGCGCTTGAAAGAGAGAGAATCAGAGGGAGGAATAGGGGCGAGAACGCTCACGAAAAGTGGTTGTGAGACAATATATGAGCCCATTGGAATATACAGAGCACGCTTTTTCATCACTGCGATGGTAGCGGCAAGGGCTAGAGCAAAGGAGTCATCATGTACACCGTCACCTAGAATTGCGAATTAGTGACCATCTCATACCAAAACAAACTGCAGAGAGCTTTTTGGACTGTACCCTTTGCCACCGGATGAACAGTCATGAAATAGTCAGCCGGCTTGTCTTCGTACTGGGGCTTACGGCGGATAAAGTATCCGTTAGTGGAAACGCCGTTTGTCATAACGAGTGACGGATCTCTGTTGGCCTTGAGAGTGTAAAAGCCTTTGACGAAAGAACCATTGACATTGTCTTCATCATAAACCTTTCCAAGTATCCATGAACTGATTGTTGATGACCCTCCAGTCAGATACGTGTTAGACGTTTTGTGAAACGCCATGGTCTTCACGTCGGTCATGGCGATGTTCTCCAGCGTCATGGAAAACTCCTGCTCGTCTGTGCCTCCCTGTGGAGTGCTGATGGAGATGCCGAGATTGACAAACTCAAAAAGACTGTCTAGGAGCATCATAGAGCCCCCCATGAAGCCACCCTCCATGTTGAAGCCCACATCTGAGTTAAAAACGTAAATGTTCTTCCAGGTCCAGCCCCAGTCCCAGAGGAGGTCAACAGCCGTTCCGACACTAATAAATGCCAGAGAATGGGACGTGAATTGCTGATTTCCACCTTTAATTGTGTTAGCAAAATATTCCAGACGTACGTTTTTTAAAAATAAATACTTACATCGAATACCAATTGTAGTATCCGTGAACACCAAGTCGCCCATGAAGCCGCCACTGCCATTCTCCGCAACTTGAAAAGAATGATTGTTAAGAAAGCGTTCCATTTTTTTCCGACAGGGTCAATACAAAATTACATGCAAAAAAACTTACATATACCGATGTGTTTCTTGCTTCTGTCATTGGAGCCAAAGAAGCGAACGTTGTAAATGCTCGTTGCTTGCGCTACCTGCCAGTGAAGCCCGGCCACGCCTTTCATATTCACCTTGCTTGTATCAATGATCAAATTGCGCACTTGGCGAAAAAAATTATTCTTTTTGTCCAAGAATTTCAGCGATCTGGGACTTGAGAGGACTGGGATGGCAGGGGCAACTTCATTCCACCTACCTGGTTGATGTACCGTTCATCCGCACCACCACTGCCACCAGTGTATTCATCAGAGGACAAAACGCCCAAGCCGATAAAGTTCTCATCGGCGAGTATTGCTGGCATGCCGTTGGGCTGTAAAAATTTTGTCAACTTGATAGAATCTTGGTGGTTAATGCTGGATTGAGATACCTACATTACCAACAACCTGGGTATTGTAGAACATAGGGATAGTCTGGCGAACGCGGTATGTACTGTATGGCATCAATACGCTGCGGTTTTGAAAGCATGGACCGAAATTTTGAAGCGACTTTCATACGCACCCAGAAGGAAAGTATACGATTGCAGGCTTGATAGTTGACGAACCACAGTCGGCGCCACACCTCTCTCCATCTGACATGGCTTTGTTGATGGCATCGGTATCATCAGTTTTACCATCGCCCTTTGAGTCGTTGGTCAGAGATGCCACAAAGCATACTAAAGAAAGAATACTTACCACTGCACCATAGTCCTTGACGTTTCTGAAGACTTTGTATCCAGAGGTGGCGGAACCGCCAAAGGGAACTAGGCCGTCATGCACGATGGATTCCATCCAAAAGCTCTTGGAGCCAGGCGGCGATCTCTTTGCTAGGTATGAATCCCCATCGAGCTGAGAGATCTTGGCCGCAATATTGGGGGGCAGTGTGTACTTGGAATGATCAACGGTGGTGGCATTAGCTTCGTTTGCTTCGGAAGAATGGCAGCGGCAGCGGTAACGGTCTCATTGATGCGCAGAGATGCCTCATCTAGGGCGCGAGCTCTTTTTGCGCCCGAACCGTGACGATCGTAATAGTTGTTCACTCGCGGGTTGGCAAAACGCTGCTGATTGCGAGTATCCGCCTCCTGCTGAGCCAGGCGAACGATCTGACGGGCCCTTTCGAGCCTGGTCGCATTTGCAGAGTAGGGACCACTTGTGACGTTTCCCACGAAACTGCTGAATGATTTCGTGCCAGGCAGAGGAACATTTGTTGGCTTGCTCACAGGAACTGTGACCCGTGGAGGCGGGGGAGGTGGATTGACAAGGCTATCTTTCATCCGCTGTGCCGTAGCATGGATGTCCAAGGTTTGCTCCTCGTCAAGGGAAGGGTACTTGACCTTCCAGTTTTCGACAAAGTCGTCGATAACCGAGAAAGTGGCCTGATGAGTTACTGAAACAAGCTATCAGTTTATATGCCTTGATAAATCCGCCCCCGTAGGCAGAAATGAAGAGACAACGTACCTCCATCAGCATCGCCCGCGGATGCCTTGGTCTGCGCACCGAACACCACAAGTGCCGGCAAGACTAGCGCAGTGATTCTCATAGTTGATACCGCACGAGACAAGGAACGACTTCAAAGAGAGATGAAAAAAGAAAGAGGGAGTAAAAAAAGGGAGGAAAGGGGAAACGAGCGTGGGCCTAAGTTGTGTTGCAAAAAAAGAAGGAATACCAGAGCTCAGAGCTAGCTGAATGAAAGGAAGGGCAAGTTAGAACAGGAATTCCCACGAGAAGATTGATACACTCAGTCATGATGCAATCTTTTCTGTTATAAACAATCTCCCAGCTGCTGCTATCATGCAAGACGACGAGCCCGCCCAGACCGGTCTTGTTGAAGGCCCACGATGCGAGAGCCATCTACGAAATCGACTTGACTGGTTGCCGTAAAAGCAGCAGCCCTCGAGGCATAAGGACGGGACTCTGGGCGTCATTTGACCGAGAAGCAAGTTACGGCAAAATCGGCAAGCAGGCTCTTGGGGATGGAAAAGAGCAAGCCCCGTCTTGTGGCGCTGGACCAGCCGCTGCACCGAAACTATCGAACTGCAGCCTGATCCCATTCAGCCTGTACTGGCTCTGCCCCGGTCCGAAGGAAGTGCAGAGAAGAAATTATTCAGGCGGCACTGACTTACGTCACACACAGTTTTGTATTTGGTGTTTGCAAGGTATAAGGCTGCAGGTCGCCTCCCGTGGCAGGCTTATTCCCTATTCAAGCTGCAGGTACTTCTATCATACCCCAATTAACTAGGGTAATTAAGTATCTTCGGATCCACTCGGACGCTAGTGCTCAACCCGCCCGGAGTGGCTTCAAAGCTCCTCCTCCGACCCTCAAAGGAATAAATATTAATCATTACATATCGCCGTCGTGGCTTTTCAGTGAGTCCACAGTGGGTCGCGGAAATTCTTACAAGAGGTCAAGTATAGTGACTAATCTTATTCTGCAGTAAGCCCTGCAGACTATATCACCTCGAGACCCTCTGCTCTCCGGACAGACTTCTCTTCTTCTCAGAGCCTACAAGCGGCAACAGCCATGTTTTCCCTGTTTCCCCAGCTTCCGATTGATATCCGGCGGAAGATATGGCTTACAACTCTGGGCCCTATGACAATAACTCTTACTCAGGCTGGCCCGCCTCCAGCGGAAAGGCTGGGACATTCCGAATCCAGCCCAACGCCATGTTTACCGGAAGAGAGCAGATACGTGGGTTATGTTTCACTTCCCGACGGTAGTTACAAGCTCTTCTTTGCTGTAAAGCCGTCTGCTGCGTACCTCGCGTGCAAGGAGTCGCGCGCCTTCCTTCACTACATCTTTGCTGAGCCCGTGAAGCCCGACGGGGGCTTGCCGAGTTGGTTCGACCTGACTATCGACACTGTCCGATTTAAACGTCGATATCTTGTCCCCCTTTCTCGCCATCCCTGGTTTAAGCAGGCACAGCATCTCTGGATTCGGTTGTATTATGACGCTGGTGAATATTTGTCGTCGGGGTGCTATACGATACCCGAATATGAGGACAAGAACCACCGTTGGTTAGAGAACAACCTTGCTTCGCTGAAAAGCATCACGTTCGAAATGGTTCGAGTTTCAGGAGAGGGTATGTGGGTTAACGAGTGGTTCCCTGTTTTCGAGACCTGGTTCAATCACGCCAGATGGGACCCAGTATCTTTTTCAGCCCGGGTCATCTGCTACCAGAGCGACACACCCGAAGAAGAGTGGTTAACTCCTCAAAACTACCTCCGCGTGGAAAAGCAGGTCAATGAAAGTCACTTTCAGCACGGCTTTGGGGTCCCCAATTGGAGAGAAATGATTGAGTGTGAGAGAACCAGATGTCTTATATATGCAACCGACGAGGAGCTCGAGAATCCAGGTGAATTTCTGAGGAAGCATCAGCACTTTGGGGCATGATCAAGATATTGCAAAGGCGCCTGCAAAGTTGTATAGTCTTGCTACCTATGTTACTGCAACAAGCTATATTATGAAAATCTAACGTAAGTATAAAAATGCGATCTACGAGGAAGATGGCTCGTGCTTTCGATTTATCGAGAAAACAATAGTCTAGTTCTTTGCTAGATACAGACTTATTCGAAGAATGTGAAGCCCTCAGGGGCCTTCATGCAGGAACACCGTTGGAGGCACCATATCGGGCCAACCAACCTGAAGCGGAACGGCGAGTGCAGTTAATGATTCATTGCATGAGGATATTGCCAACTTGACAATAAATGGAGATGCAGGGGTGTAAGCTGAGCCACTAATGCGCGTTTTGTTCATTTCCGTCTATCCGTAAACAACTGGACAGTTGAGAAACGGAGTGGAGTGCAAGAATTCTTGGACTGCCGTCAAGATCTTGCAACAACGGCGAGCCGGACCAACCTTAACGAGCTGGTTCATTAGTTGGGGGTACGCCTCTTGTGCGGTATATCGGCGCCCTCATCTCATTCGCTACCCGACTACACCTGCGACCAGGTACTCGTTTCTCTGTTACATTCCTTCAGAAACATTTATTCTTGTTTCCTTCTTAACTCTCTTTTGCCGGCCTTGGAGGATTTGAAAGCCTCGCTTTTATACCAAAATTCAATTATGCGAAGTCGCCTTTTTCTCCTTGTCCTCTTCGGACTCCTAGGTCTCAGCAATGCCGCACTGCGCCATGCCTACGAGAACATTCTTTCGTTTCTAGCATACAGGGCGGAGCTGCTGCTCCTGCCAGAAGGCCAGCGCATCATTGGTGTAAAGTGTGCCGCCGCCGACCCCGTCTCCAAGAAATGCCTGGAAGGCGATCCCAAGTACACGCATTGCAAAGGCACCGCCAAGGTCAAGGGATACGGCGGCGAGAAAATCACCGACGCCTGCAGCTTGCGAGAGTTCCTGAGCCATATCAGCGGTGGAAAGCAGCACTTCAAAACCGACCCACTGACGGGCGAGGCCGAAAATTACAGAGAAAAACGCCTTCTCGGCGCCAACGTTGGTGAGAACGCGCTGTATTTTGACGTCGACTACGCGGCGAACCAGATGGAAATCCTTAAAATTGGGTTAAAGCGCGCGCAAAGCTGGTGTAAAATAAAAGACGGTGCGGATGACTACGAAGACAGCGTCACAAGACTTGGCAGACAGCTTGCAAACCTCAAGACATCGATGGATGCGGAGCAAATTGAAAAGACGCAAGTGCTGTTTGACCGGATTGATGCAGCGATAACCGGAGTCATTACGGATAGGAGATGCGACATCTCCAGACATCTCATCCCGCAACTCGAGGCGAAAAAGATTAAGCCGCTCGTGATTAAGACGGTCTCCGGTAACCGTCGCCTCTTTAAAGAAGACGACACTATTCGCGCAATTCAACGTGCTTGGGAGGGCAAGCCAGACGCAGAGAACGAGACCAGAAGCGCCTTGACAAAGTTGCGTGACACCATCAAGGACTTTAATATGGAACCGGAAGGAGCAAATCACAAGAGAGTGGTAGAACTCTGGGAGACATTCACTCCACAGCAGGCGACGGTCGAGGGCTGTACCCCGCGAACGGATGCAGTTTGACAGATAGATCTGGGGAATTTTTTGGATAATGTCGAAAGCTTAGGGTGGTCGGCAATGAAGAATGGTTATCTGCTTGGTGTACAGCTATATGTAGTTGTGAATGCATCTATTCGGTTGTATAATAACACCACTTCACCTAACACGAACCTTCAGCCTGGACTGCAGTCTTCGAACCCAATAGACAAGAGCTTCCCAGAGGTTCAGCCTCAGTATATCCACCGGCGGCTGCAAAAGTTACAGACAGATGAAATTGCTGTTAAAAAGAAATCTATCATGGGTTGTACGCCATATGGAATGTCAGCTGTACGACGGTATAATCGTCACATCACGCCAGATTCCTTTGTCATCTAAGACAGCATCTTTTTTCTGCTAGGCATACCCACTGCCAGTGCAACTAATTAGAACCCACCCTTTTCACTGGTAGAGCCTCAGAGACGCTTACCCAGCGCTGGGGAGAGCAACTAACGGGGGGGTGCACCTACTATCTAGGGGGTGAACTGAAGAAGCGCTAGCGAGAGTGCGGGGGTGCTGGGTGAATCCTGGAGGGAGCGCGAGCAACAGTTGGCGGAATACCCAGGCACGCCAGGTACTCTCCTGCACTTCTCTTGAGCCGTCCGTCCAGCGCTCTCAGCAAGTCCAACCACTTATTACGTAATAAAGGCAGCAGGAACGGTCAAGGAGCTAAATCAGGTAATATTAGTGACTATTTTCCCCCAGGAACCCCTGCCCGGCACCTACAATAAGTTGTGGGCTAGTGGCCTGGCCACAGGCCACACCTAACAACTACCCTACCTACGCGGGAGCGGGTGCTTGCTAACATGCCCCACTGATAGCTTTTTATAGATAAAATATTTTTAAAGCATATAGGCATAGATGAGGGCTATTAGTCAGGTTGTTAGAAGAATTTTTTACTATATTTAAAAGTGTGAAATCTATATAATATGCTATAAAAACATGCTAGATAGCAAAACATGTTAGAGGGGATATCTAAGAACACCCCCTCCCGCGTAGGTACTCTGTCAGCAGGTACAGCATCCTGTAAAAAGTCTAGAATAACTCTACGTTTTATCTTAAAAAATATACTTTAAAAATCTATATAAGATTAACATTTAATACTAAATATAAAATAAATATACTACTAATAAAAATGTATACTTATTTCTTCTTAATTCTTTACTTTTCTATTAATTAATTGTTCTTTAATATAAAAAAAGCTATAAAGAGGAAAGATTGAAGAAGCTAAAACCGAGGAAGTCCCCTGGACCTCCTTAACTACGCTCAGTGCACTGGCCTCATTGGTTGGAGAGGCAACCATCGACATGGGTATACCCTAGGCTAGCGGTCGCGGTTGTTGGTGGCAGTACGTACGGATTACAACGAGGACTGTCGTCCGACTCTCTTCCATGGTCTAACCCGTGACAGTCTTATAATTATCTAAGTAAATTAATTATAATATCTAGATTTTTAGATTTAGACTATATTACTAAAATGTTATCGTAGTATTATTTTAGTAGTTAGTAACCTATAGTATAGGTTTTTAGAAGAACTACTAAAAACTATAAGTTTAGCTAGGAAATGAGTATTTATTCTAGACCTTTTGTGGGGGACTTATAGCTGTTCAGCTGACTCATCTACTGCGTGATTTTGTGTAGACCTGGGTCCTTGGGTCTCTTAGACCAAATACAGAGAATGAAGCGGCCCGAAGTAATTCCTCCCATCGCGCCTTGTCACTGCTCTCGTCGCGCCTTGTCACTCGGTCCCCTCGCTCAGAATTCAGGATCCCCCACCACCCTCCCTCCGGTCAAGTACCTCCTTCTAGCTAGTCTACTACCTCAAAAGTGTGTTTTTAGATAATTTTTTTATAAAGACTATAGTATAATACCTTACGATATTTACTTAGACTATTAATATAATTATATTACTTGTTTCACATCTCCTTCTAATTATTCTTTGTACGGCCTCTTGTGATATTTAAAAGTATTTATAAATTTTATTATACTTTTCTATGGTACTTTAGTTAGTTAGCGTTTTTGAATATCTTTAGGACTCCTCGCTACGCTCGTCACGCCACGCTAGAATTCATCATCGACTAGGGAGCCTCGGTGAATCACCATCTATATTAGTGGTCATTGTGACTAGTATTGGTAGTGTTATGCATTCAGGTACGCTGGTTTGCATGTTGCTTCTATTTGCTCCTAGTTCCTCTTTCTCTTGTTGCGATTCCATCGACACCCACACTCTCTGCTCGCGTGGAGGCCTTCGGCAACGATCGAAAGAGTTGGCATCACTGCCGGACGAAATGTCTACTGATGACTCTCGCTTTCCTGCCGCTCTTCCAGGATGGTCTTCACAACCTTCTCCGCTGTTCAACCCTCTCCACATCTAAACCAGCCCTGACTAGAGCTTCTTCGACCAACGGTATCAGCTTCGTCTGGCCAGGCGGCATGAAGACGCAACCCTGCGCATCCTCATCATCGATACAGAAAGCCGTCGACCCCGTCTCTGCCTTCACCCAGTCCTCCAATTCCGCCCTTGAGTGGCGCTGGCCCCACGTCTCCCAGTACCACGGGAGGTCAAGGACAACTTCCCAAGGCTGCCACTCACCAGCACCTCCATGTTGTTCCTCAACCGAGGAACCGGTTATCTTCCGCAGTCTCTCTCTGCATTTCTCTCTCCAACTCTTCAACATTCTGTTAGTCTGTTTCTCTTTCTTCTTGACCGGGTAAAGAAACGACAGTGACGCTTGCGGAGTCTGGGAAGTGCAGTGAACCCTTTCTGCTCTTCTCCAATCAACACACCTATCGTGTTGCTTTTTTTGTTTTTAAGAAAAGAAAGTTTATAGGTTCAAGTTTGCCTGGCAGCTCCTCCCGTTGACATTCCTTTTATATTACACTCTGGGTCATGTGCGCACCCACATCACTCTTGTTTGTGATTCACTCCTTACACATCACTCTTGTTTGTGATTCACTCCTTACCCGAACTCCGTTACACTCTTTGTTCTCATCCATCCAATCACTTGCGTGATTGGTACCCACCTGTCTTTCTTGGCGGCTGCCTTCGTGCTACTTGATCTAAAAAAAAAGTAGCCATTACTAGTGTGTTGTTAGGTGTGGTGTGCCTGAGCGTTGGTCGTGAGGCCTGTGGCATCAGGCAAGCAGGCTCGAAAAAATACAAGGGGGCTTTGCCGGTACCTCTGCCATGGAAATTGGGTTGCGAAAGTACGGATACCGTTGGGGACCCTCTTAGGTATTTCTAATAAGGCACCGCCAAGGTGAAGGGAAACAACGACGAAAAGACCACCGACGCCTGCAGCTATTCGGCGCCGAGGTTGGCGAGAATACGCTATACTTTGACGTCGACTACGCGGCGAAGCAGATGAGCACCAATGACATTAGTTTTGAAAGCACGCCCAGCTGGTGCAGAATCAAAGACGACGCGGATCACTACAAAAACAGCGTCAACAGACTTGGCAGACAGCTTACGAGCCTCAAGAGAACGACAGATGCGGAGCAAATCAGAAAGGTGCAAGTGCTGTTCGACCAGTGATAACCGGAATCATTACTAACAGGAAATGCCATATCTCCAAGTACTAATCTCATCCCCGAGCTCAAGGTGAACAAATTTGAGCCGCTCATCATTGAGACTGGCAACCGCCGCCTCTTTGAGGAAGGAGAGCAACAAGGGGTGTGCACCTACTACCTAGGGGGTGTGCCAAAAAAACGCTAGCGAGAGTGCTGGGGTGAGACCCGGAGGGAGTGCTGGGGAGAGTGCTAGCAAAAATCAGCGGAATGCCCAGTTACAGAACTCTTCAGCACTCTATTTAGCCGTCTTTCCAGCGCACTTAGCAAATTCGACCACCAAATACCTGAGGGCCGCAGAAACCGTGAAGGAGCTAGATTAGGTAAATATTAGTGACTTTTTTTCCCCAAAGACCCCTGCCCGGGTGCCTGGCACGCTAGGTCGATTTTGGTGCCACGATGCTCCCCACACATCATCCACTTGTCGCGGCCTGGAAAGCGCCATTCCGAAGCCGCTTTTATATCCGGGTCCGCTGCAGGAGCTATTGAGGCACGAAATGCACGAAACCGTTGGCTCGAAATCCTTCACGAGGAAAATTAAATGAACTCGGCGAAATTGGAGAGCGAAATCATTTGCGATTTCCGCTTACCCACCTCGCTTGCAGTTGTTTTGATGACAGTTATCAACTCTGCTGCCCGGGCACTTGGCTTGCACCTTTCTACTTCTTCACACGCTGCCTGCCACATACGAGACGAGCGAGCTTCTTGTTCCTATTCTGATGGCTCAAACTCTGGAAGAATAATCATTCCCTCCCCCGCACTGGTGTTAAACCCCCCCCCCAAAAAAAAATGAAATCAGCGCTGCTCTCCTATGCAGGGCTGGCGAACCTACTGCGTATGGCCATGGCCGACGCAGAGCCTTTTTTGAGCTACGACGTGCATACCATCAAAGATTGCAGTTTTTGGTACGACAACTATGGGACCAGGACCTGTGAGTCTATCAGAGAGACTTGGAGCATCTCTCCAGAGACCTTTTCCCGCTGGAATCCATCCATCTCCCTCGACTGCAAGGGCTGGAGTAGGCATTCCTACTGCGTGGGAGTCATCGCGGAATTGGCGTGCTCCTCGAGCACCACCACCTCTACCTCAACTTCTACCGCCACATCCACCTCAACCCCACCTCCTATTTGGACTGACCGCGGCTGCTACGCGGATGCGTCTTATCACCCATTACAGACCCAGCTGCTGGCTCCGGCTGGCAACGACATGACCCGCGCCAAGTGCGAGAGCAAGTGCTGGAGTGAGGGCTACCAATACGTCGGCTTCAAGGCCGGCACCGAGTGCTGGTGCGGGCACTACATCGACGGGTCACACACCCCGTTCCAATCAGACTGCAGCGCGCCTTGCGCGGGCAACTCCTCCGAGAGCTGCGGCGGCGAGAAGGTCTACAATGTCTTCGAAGGAAACGACCCGCCATTCACTCCGGCACCGCGTACCCCGACGTCCACCACCACGACGCGGCAATCAACCTCTACGGCGCCTCCCGCGTCCAAGACTGCGTTCCTACTCATGTCGCATGCGAAAGCAGACTGCACGGGCGACGTGGCCAACGAGATGCTGGTGCGCTCCGACTCCGAGGGCATGTGCATCGACACAGACTGCCGGGTCGCCAGTCTAGATATCGCGAGTCTGGGTAGCTGTCCAGACGGAGAAGTGCAGATCAGCTATTGGCAGCAGCCGGGCTGCTTCGGCGCGTGGTATGGCTATGGCTACTCTAGCAGACATACTTGCCGACAGCTGTGGTCCGGCGGCTGGAGCTTCAAGTCTCTGCATCTTCGGTGCGCGAAGCAGAGCGAAGACTGTGTCAGCAAGAAGACCTGCACGCCCGACCCGGAGCCCGCGCACGGAATCTGCTCCGCGCAGGACGACACCCCCGCCTTCAAGCTCAAGAGCCGGTACCACACTGACTGCACAGGCGACCAGCACAACGACGTCACCATCCAGTCCGACACTAATGGCGCGTGCGTCGACCTAGATTGTCAAGTGGGCAGCCTGGATATTGCCGCCGAGGGAAAATGCCCAAACGGCCAGGTGCAGATCAGTTACTGGGAGAAGACGGGCTGCCAGGGCGCGTGGTACGGGTACGGGTATGCGGACAAGGGGACTTGCAGGAGGATGTGGAGGGATGGGAATGTGTCAAAGTCGGTGTACATGAAGTGTGCCGATCCCAAGAATGACTGTGTCAACAAGGGAACCTGTAAAGAGGACCCCGAACCGTCTGGCAATGCATGTTGATCACCTGCAATATCACTTTACACACATAATTGAACGTCTTTTCAGAAAGGGTTTTGATAAGGTGTAATGAAAAGAAAACTGATATAGGGGCATGTAGGGGTCAGAGGCTAAAGGCTACGTTACAGCTACGCTACAGGTCCATTACAGATAGTACATGTAATGCATTAGCAGCCAGTCTCGATTAACAGCCAGTTAACCAGCAGCCAGTCAATCAACAGCCAGTCAATCAACAGCCAGTCAATCAACAGCCATTGAATCAGCAGCTAGTCAATCAACAGCTAGTTACTAGTAACAGAGAGCTCCTTGCGCCTATTCTGACGGGTCAAGCTTTGGAAGAACTATCATTTCCACTCTCGCGCTTGCGTCAAAATTTGAACAAAATGAAGTCAACGCTGCTTTTCTACGCAGGGCTGGCTAACCTCCTGCATCTGGTCACGGCCGATGCAGAGCCTATTCTAAGCCTATCTAGCAAAGGTCTCTAGTGGGCTCAGGATCAGCAGTGCAAGTCTCCTGGCTTACACAATCATCACTCTCTTTCGCACAGCTTAGCCACAGGGACTTGAACTTCGACCCTCCCGACCAAAGTGTGCGACAGGTATTCCTACTCCCGTAACCATAGCCGTACCAAGCGCCCACACACTCCTCGCCGCCCCAGTAGCTGATTCGAACCTGGCCGTCCGGGCAGTCGCCGATGCCGCGAAGGGCGCCACGTTGTTGATGCGGGCGGATTTTTGGGGCTATTGCGACGGCACAGACGAGCAGGCCATGGGAGGACGCCTGCGATGAACATTACGAGCGGAACGGCGTAGACTACATTGGCGGGAATTCATATTCCGAGCCATGGTACGAGGACGAAGAGATTTTGAAAGCCATGTACGCCTGTCAGGAAAAGAAGGACGCCGAGGCCAAGGAAGCCATGTATCACCTGCAGGAGAAGGAGGGCGATGAAGGTGAGGCAAGCACTTGATCTCGACTTTGAGTTACAGCCCCATTGCAGACAGCGACCCGTCGACTAGCAATCCTGGCTGAGGTAAACGATGGCATGTACAACTAACGCCGAAATCTGGTCCAAATACTGCTGGCAAAGGACAACAAAGCAACAGACTCTCGGTCAGACCCGCTGGGCGCATAAGGAGGCGCTCACATAGACCAGTTTGGCAAAAGAAAAATGTTACAAAATGAATGTCACACTGCCTTGATACGTATTAATCGTTGTTCATCATTTCCTTTGCGTTGCACAGTCGCGAGGCAAAACGGAGCCGCAGCGGGTGTAGCATAACAAAGTGAGATTTCATTCGTTTTTTTTTTGGCCAAGATCCAGAGCTCGGCTTCTGTCATATTGGAGAAAAGTTGCTTTTTTACCCCGTCATGTGCAGCCGTCCCCATTGTCATTGAACTGCGGCATGTCGAAATAGTGACCCAATCCACTCATGCTTATCCTGCTTTTTGCTAATGAGACAAAAGAAAATATGATTAAAAACCAGAAATGATACAAACGCCTTTGCCGCCGGCCCAGGCGTCCAGTGGATATATGAGATGCAAGAAGCGAAGACGGGAGGCTTGGTCGTTTCACAATACTATACAAAAAGTCTCGCGTACGTGCTGTGGCGAGGCTCAGAGGGGCTCTGGAGAGAGTAGCGCAGCTTATTTCTTGGCGGCCGCTTTGTTGAATTCCTCCAAGACGGTTTCCTTTATAGAGTCCTTGCGATTTTCGGTGGCATTCTCCTCAGTGACACCTTCGACCGCAATGCTGCTCGGACTGCTCGAACTGCTCGAACTGCTCGACTCGCTAGATTGCATAATCTGCTTGGCCATGGTTTTGGCCTGCGCCTCACCGACCTTGCCGTATACGCTGAGACCCGTGGCAATCATACCAGAGATATCGCCCACGTTGCCAGGAACGACGACCGCGGTGCTCTCCTTGGCCAGCTTGGCGAAAGCGTCGACGTACTTCTCGGCCACCGTCAAGCTAATAGCACCCTTGGCACCCTCGGCGCCGTTCGTGATGCTGCGGGACACCGCATCAATCCCCTCAGCCGTGGCGCGCGCCTTGAGCAGGATCGCTTCAGCGTCACCGTCGGCTTCGTTGATGCGCTCGGCGCGCAGGGCTTCCGAAGCCAGAATAACACTCTGCTTGCGACCTTCGGCAATGTTGATAGCGCTCTGGCGCTGGCCTTCAGAGTCGAGAATCTCAGCGCGCTTTGAGCGCTCGGCCGTGACTTGGCGGTGCATGGCTTGAACAACGGCATCGGGGGCATGGATGTCGCGAATCTCATAACGAAGGCAGGTCACACCCCAGGCCTCAGCGGCATCGTTAATAGCAGCGGTGATGTTGGTGTTGAGGGCGGCGCGCTCCTTGAGGACGTGGTCAAGCGTGAGCTGGCCAATTTCGGATCGCATCGTGGTCTGAGCGAGCTGGGAGATGGCGTACTCGGCATCTTCAACACCGTAGCTGTGTAATTGCTTGGTTAGAATATCCTGATTTCCTGTCATTTGTTTGGGACGCTCACCTAGCCTTGTAGGCGTCAAACACTCGCGTGAACAAAACGCCATCCAATTCGAGCGTCACGTTGTCGGCAGTAATGGCGCTCTGGCTGGGAATTTCGATGGCGACTTCCTTCAGGTTTTTGACATAGGCAATACGATCGATAAAGGGCACGAGCACGGCTAGGCCGGGGTCGAGGATGCGGTTGAATTTGCCCATGCGCTCGACGATCCAGGCTGTCTGCTGAGGCACGAAGCGCACCACCGTATTTGCTGGAAGACGAGGCTTTTGAAAGTATGATGGCAGAGCTCCGCCACTGCCACCGCCGAAATTCGAGGCCAGTAAGCGAGCAGCAGACGTCGACAGTCGCCGGGATTGCTGAAGTTGCTGAAGGGGTCCCCGTAGGGACGCCCGCACTAACGCGGACTGCATCTCTGTGGTGTAAGAACTCCGTCCTGTGTTGCAATTGAAATATGCAGTTTACTGCCCTATCGTCCGGTTTGTTGATAGTCGTGGCAGGAAGATCGAATGGCGAGTTCTGTGATGAGTTGGGGCGAGGCTGCAGTGAATGACGATGGGTCGTTTGCGAGCTTTCCGGTTGGTAGGCCGGCCTTGTCCGATATTTACCCGCTGCTATGTGCAGGTGTGGCGCTCCTGTGGCGGTGACTGTGTGTCAGTCAACCAGAGCAGAGCTGGGCAAATGCCTCCACATATTCCGCTGCCGACAGCGTTGGTCTGCCCCGCGGCATGCACCGCCATAAGTCTTTCCGTTTGGATGGTGAAACCCCCACGCCACTTCTCCCAAAAGGCATTGCTTAAACCCTTGCGGCCTGCGTTAGCATCATAAATCGCAAAAAGGGCCTCTTTCGATTTTGACCATTCTCTTCATTGCTGGAAACCGGTCTCGCCGAAAAGCACGTACGCGGCATAAACACATAGCTACTGCATCGCTATGGCTAAGGTTCCTCGAAACTTTCGCCTGCTGGAGGAGCTCGAGAAGGGCGAAAAGGGTCTCGGCGCGGAGGCTTGCAGTTATGGTTTGGAGGATAGCGATGACCTGCTAATGAGCAACTGGAACGGCACTATCCTGGGACCACCTCACGTATGTTTACGTTGGCATAGACCGAGCTTGTCGCTTTCAACAAACGCCGTCACAGCCAAAGACTTGTCCAGTGCTAACCGCTATCCAGTCTGTACACGAGAACCGAATCTACAGTCTCAAGATGCACTGCGGCGATACCTACCCCGACGTTCCTCCCAAAATCCAGTTCGTTAGCCAGGTCAACCTGCCCTGCGTTGACCCCAAGAACGGCATTGTTGACCCCTCGATGCTTCCCTGCCTCGCTCAATGGAAACGTGACAATACCATGGAGACCATCCTGATAGAGCTCAGGCGGTACGTGTAGCAAGCCTGTCCTGTCCTGTATCACTTTACAGAAGCGAGCTAACTGCAACTAGATACATGGCTGCCCCCAACAACAAGAAGATTCCCCAGCCTCCAGAGGGTTCCACCTACTCATGATCCATAGGGTATGAAAAGCGGATGAACAATGACGGGATGGCGCGGTGAACGCCGCGAGCGACAACTGCTGGAGTATTGCGCATAGCTTGGCAACAACTTTCAGCTTTTACTGACCAGAATGGGATAGCATCATCAGGCAAATAGAAGATAAACAAAATCCAGTTTTGAGCACAGCGTGAAGCTGTACATATATGCGAAATCTGGAGGTTTCAAGGACTCCCATTGGGTCGCCAGGTGCATCGTTCAGCGATAACGCACAATGCTCAATAATAAAGCAAAACTATCAATCATCTCACAGGGAGATGCGCAAACACCATAGTCTCGTTCTTATCGAGCGGGTTTATCTTAGCTCTGGCATCGGAGTGCACGTTGACACTAGATCGACCATCACGTCATGCAACATCAGACAATAGCCTACCCCGCCAACCCGCCAAATTTAAGACTCTTGGTAATCCAACTGGTGTACTCCCTTGTCATCCCTCTACCAACTCACACAACTTTCCACCTATCTCTCTATGGCCACGATTGATACTTCTCTTCCTCCAGAACCCTCCGGGGCTGCAGCAGGGCTCGCTGCTAAGCACGCCGATGTCCACCCGCTGAAGCTTTACGGCGGCTGGTTCTGTCCTTTCGTACAGCGTTCATGGATCGTTCTTGAAGAGAAGGAAATTCCTTATCAGTACATCGAAATTAATCCTTATAAGAAGGAAGCTTCATTTTTAGCCATGAACCCCCGCGGCCTGGTGCCTACGCTCGCCGTACCAGTCGGTGCGCAGGGGGGCAAACAGAAGCCTCTATTCGAGAGCAACATTATCAGCGAGTATCTGGATGAAGAATACAATGATGAGTCAAGATACGGACCGAGCCTGCTACCAAGAGATCCCTACGACCGAGCGCGCGCACGCCTCTGGATCGACCACATCAGCAACAAAATCATCCCCGCTTTCTACAGATTGCTGCAGCACACCGATGAGAAGCCATTCACGTTGGATGAAGGTAGAGAAGAACTTCACAAACATATTCACACGCTCACGGAGCAGATGGATCCAGAAGGCCCATTCTTTGCGGGCAGGGAGCTGAGCATGGTCGATATCTGCCTGGCTCCATGGGCTAAACGCCTCTGGTTGATTGATCACTACAAAAACGGCGGCGTGGGGATTCCTTCCAAAGGGCAAGATGAAGAATGGGGACGATGGAGAATATGGTTCAAAGCAATTACAGAGCGCAGAAGTGTACAAGAGACATGGAGTGCTGATGAACGGTACATAATTGCATACAAGCGATACGCCGATGACACGACCAACTCGGAGGTTGGCCAAGCAACGCGACAGGGCAAGAGGCTTCCATAGAACACACCGATGATAGATATGTACTGTGAGATAAGATTGCCTATTTGTTGAAAATGCTTGAGATTATGCAAGCTTGACACCTGGCGTAGACGCTGTGTGATGCTCTTTCTGCAGTGACCCACATGACCTTCTCAAAAGGGAAGTCCAGCCAAAAAAGACGTTCGATCGCTGCAAATCGCAAAAGTATCAACCACGACTCCAGGCAATGTCGGACCAAGCAGCGTCGCGGTTCACGCCGCAAAACAAGACGACCCAGGAGCGCCTTTCTACCCACACAGTCGGCCTTGTCGCGCTCTCCGACTTTCGCAAGCGCCGCGCTGAGGTCCTCGAGGCGCAGGAGCGCGAGGCGCGCGATGCCAGCGCCACCGGGCCTTCGACACCCGTCGACCGCTCGCAGACGGGCACGCCCGACAACAACAACAACAACACACCAGGCAGCGGCGCCGCCAGCGACTCGGGCAGTGCTGTTGCGATATCAGCTGGCGCGCTTCGTCCGGTGAAAAAAGCCAAGAAGAAGCAAAAGCCCGGCAAGAAGCTTCTCTCGTTTGGCGACGACGATGACGAAACGACGACGACGGACGGATCTGAGCGCAGTGATAGCCTCAATGCGGGCAAAAATGGAAATGGAGAGGTCAAGAGCAGCAAGTTCAAGGCCAATGCGTCAGTTGGGCTGGTGCCAAAGTCAGTCACCAAGTCGGCGCTGCGAAAAGAGGCTGCGGAGCGGGAGGCGCTGCGACGCGAGTTTCTGACGATGCAGGAGGCGGTCAAGGCGACTGAGATTGCCATTCCGTTCGTCTTTTACGACGGCGCCAATACGCCCGGTGGTATCGTGCGCATGAAAAAGGGCGACTTTATCTGGGTATTTCTGGACAAGAGCCGCAAGGTCGGCGCGGAGCGCGGTGTGGGCGAGCAGGCGAACGCGACGCGAGCCTGGGCACGCGTCGGCGTGGACGACTTGATGATTGTCCGAGGCACAGTCATTATTCCTCACGTACGTGGCATGATCACTCCGTCATTCATCCATATCAAGTCGCATCTATACGAGCTCTGTGGCTAACTTTGCAATCTTTTTAATAGCATTATGACTTTTACTACTTTGTCATGAACAAGACCATCGGGCCCGGCGGCAAACGCCTATTTGACTACAGCGCTGAGGCGCCGGGAAAGCCGGATGCGGCCTCGGGATCGCTGCCTGGGGGTCTCAGCACCGCGGCCGACGTCAAGGCGGCCAAGAGCCTGCCGGACATTTCCTCACTCGAAGGTGCCAACGAAGATCCCCTCGAGACAAAGGTGGTTGATCGTCGGTGGTACGAGCGTAATAAGCACATTTTTCCCGCCAGCACTTGGCAACAGTTTGATCCCGAGATGGACTATGCGAGCCAGGTTCGAAAAGACGGCGGCGGCAACACCTTCTTTTATTCAAAGTGAAGGGTGCGTTTCCTTTTGAAGAGCTCATTCTTCGTTGTTTGCGGGAATGGCGCTCCCGAAGTTGCTGTGTCTGCATCTTCGTCAATGCGTCTTGTTATTCTTTCCCTGCTGAAGGTGTTTATTTTTTTCACGCGCCCTCGCCTCACCCACAAATCTGCCAGAGCACAAACGACGTGCCGCCAATGACGATCCAGCCAGGCCAGAGGATGAGCAGGAAGAGGCCGTTGCCGGCACCAAGAACAAAGAGAGCAAATTCGTAAAAGAGCTTGTCGCGCAGCATGCGTGTTGTCTTCATGTCCCAGACGGTTGTGGCGGCGCGGACCGACGCGGCGGCGCCGTAAAAGGCCCCGAGCTTGGTGGCGACGAGAACGTGCAAGGCGAGGAAGCGGATGGCGGAGTACGCCCGAGCGAGGGAAATGCTGCCGAGGAGATAGGCGCGCCAGCAGAGAATGGCGGAGAGTGAGCCGATGATGTTTTGAAGATGCACGGCGTAGGCGAGCGTCGGGCCAACCCGACTTATCATCGTGGCATGGTGGTGCTGTGAGAGAGGCTCCACCCGGGATGCCGTCAGGATGTCGACCTTGTCCATCCTGTAATGTATAATACACAAGAAATAGGGTTCTGGGATAGATTCTAGATGAACCGTCTTCAAAGACGTGGGATAACAATATTTAAGCTACGGTGGATGCGGGACTCTTGAATACCAGTACCAGCTCATTGTACGTGCGAATGCCCCGCGCTGTGTTTGTCAAACCCTCCGGGACGGACCACCGAAATTAGCTGCCAGACGGTGAGTGTCGGCGTCCTACCCACCCAGGATGCCGCACGAGACCATTGCTCTGGCCATCCCCGAGGCTTCCAAAACCGTACACTGGGCGCACATTGCTATGCAAGAGCCCGTCGTTGGCTGAGGAGGCGTCCCATCTATCCATCCCGCGTCTTGCAGCCATGGTGGTGCTGAGATGGCACCCACGTGGGGGAGCAGAACCGCCTAATTTGACTTGGGCCCTCCAACTCGCATGCCAACGGGAAAAACACGGGATTTCATATAGATCGATCATTGACTGAACTCCCATAGGTGAAAGCTTATTTTCTCCACGTCTGACATCCCG
This sequence comes from Beauveria medogensis, assembly GCA_030778325.1. NCBI lineage: Eukaryota > Fungi > Ascomycota > Sordariomycetes > Hypocreales > Cordycipitaceae > Beauveria > Beauveria medogensis. The sequence continues at coordinate 44,713 of JAPFRM010000598.1, read as the reverse complement.
CGATGTTCTATTTTGGCGACTCATACCGCTCGCATTACTTCACCGTCTCGCTCATGAGCCTCTGCAAGCACTCCATCCCGTATTGCTTGACTCGAGGAAGGAATTTTTGCTTTTGAGAGTGATTGATGATTTGAAAATGTCAATGAGGGGGTTTCATGAAATATACCGTGCCATGTTGCACTGCAGTCTTGCTGTGGAACTCGGCGTCGTGCGGCCTCGGCGCAGCTAGAAAGGGTCGTAGACTCGGATGCCCGCTTTGGGAAGCTCCAGACGAAAAGGCGGCAGAGAACTGAATATGCGCCTGTTGCTTGTGCATGCATGGCCACAAGAGCACATTACAATTTGGTCCAGTAGTTAATTGGCTGCATGTCTTTGGCGGCGGGACTCCCAACTTCATGTGGTGACGACGATCATGTCTCCAGTGCAAATGCCTCACAATCCCACCCTCGACGGCAGTGCAGTATAGCCGCAGATATACATTTTCTCATGATAGCCCTGCCACAAGAACACGCATGATAAAAACAGCCAGTGCTCACGCGATCCCTTGCTCGACGCCGCCGCCAAGAGACACGCCTCTGCAGTTGCCGTGCATCAGCCAGCCCGTCGACGCCCGGCCCGTGCTAATAATGGGCACCCGAAGCTAGCTTGCAATATGCCTCATCATCAACTATTCGAACTGAAGCGGAATTGAGACGGCACACAACGCACAACGGCGCTAGGCAGCTCCCACTCGCAGCAGACCACGTTCGGCTATATACGGTTCAGGACATCGGGCGATGCGATATGGGTGCATTCCAGCCACGAGAAACAAGAACTTCCAAAATTTGAAGCAATCAGAGCGCCGGACCGGTGGTAGTCTCGGTGTACATGCATGCAAATAGCGCGGCGTGGCGGCGCCTCACCTCGGGGCCGTCCCGGGATCCTCCGGTCGAGTCCGGGGGGTAAATGTGTACACGGAAATGAACCGAATTAGATGAGTTAGGGAAAAGATGAAAGAGCAGAGAACCGTCAAAAGTATGCGATCTCGTTGTCTTGTAATCCGCTGTCTGATAGTTCTCTGGATTCAAATCGCGGGGTGGTGAAGTAAATACTTATTATCTGGCCACCCGAAGCCATGATGGTGCAGTGTAGTTTGATGAGCTTCATGCGGATTTCCAGTTTCATGAGATGCTCGTGTAACAGCATTCTCATGTGTTGTCGTGTTCACGGCTTCAATCCAATTGCGGCGATGAGCTGATCAAGCACAGCGAGGTGGGGGTTCCGACAACCATTCGCTGAGCACCAAAGTCAAAGCTACTCTTACCCTCACCACGTCGCCATCAACCGATCCCCCAATTAGAAAAAGCCACCATCTGCGTCCCGCATTGTAAGCCGTCCACGCCGTTCACCCCACGAATGGCCTCTTCCGCCACCCAGCTCGACCAGGACGCCGAGCTCGTTTACAACTACCACCGCATGCACATGGCCCTCTCCCCCGCCGACGTCATCTTTTGCCTCGGCAGCCTCGACATCCGCGTCGCCGCGCGCGCCGCCCAGCTCTTCCTCGACGGCCTGGCTCCGTACCTCGTCTTCTCCGGCAACTCTGGCAAGCTCACCCGCGCCGTCTTTGACCGGCCCGAGGCGGAAATCTTTGCCGACGTGGCGCGCGGCATGGGCGTGCCGCCGGAGCGCATCCTCGTCGAGCCCGCGGCGACTAACACGGGCGAAAATGTGCGCTTCACGCACGCGTTGCTGGTAGAGAAGGGCCTGATGCCGCGGTCGCTGATTCTTGTGCAGAAGCCGTACATGGAGCGGCGGACGTGGGCGACGTTTAAGAAGCAGTGGCCGGATGAGGAGGCGGCGATTGCGGTAACGTCTCCGCAGCTGAGCTTTGCAGAGTACCCGGATGAGGATAATCCGAGGGAGCTGGTGGTTAATGTCATGGTGGGGGACTTGATACGGATAGAAAAGTATCCGAAGCTGGGATTCCAGATTGAGCAGGAAATTCCGCCGCCAGTGATGGAGGCGGCGCAGCGGTTGATTGCGGCAGGCTACAATAAGCACCTGCCATGAAGGCTCCTGCCTGGCATCTATTGTTATAGAGAACTTTTAGAGATGAGTTCATCTTATCCAAGATTGAAAATTCTCATTCCACCTTTTCGGGTTTCTTGGTTTCATCCAGGCTGCTGTACACGGTCTTGGCCGTTGTCTTGAGATAGCCCGTGAAGCTGATAAAGGCAGACTCATCATGACCTTCAATCCAGCGGCAGCGAACCACTACCCCATTCAGGTTCACGTTGATATAGATACCGAACCCTAGCTCTTCCTTGACGAGTCTCTCCTTTCCTTCTGGACTCGTGTCCATTCCGCGTTGCTTTTGCCGTCGCCACACCCTCGTCCATACCTTGTCCGCGACCCTCAATGTGCCTTCTAACTTCTGCCTATCCCACTCCCAGTGCGTTGCCTCCAAAGCCTCAATGGCGTCCCGCAGCCGGCTTGCAAATTCTGATACACGATGAAAGGCGGGAAACTCAACTACCGTCATTTCCGTGTGCGCAGGGAGGCAGCCCTTCAATAAGCCCGCCGCTGCCCCCCGAGCAATGGCCTGCGGCGGGCGCATGGCCCGGAAACTCCACGCCACTGCCCATCGCTTCGTCTTTCTGCCCTGCACAAACTCGTTCACGGCGTAGTTGTCGACGCCATGGTCGCGCAGCCGCTGCACCAGCGCCGCGACGCTCGACAGGAAGCCGAGCATGGCCGTGTACCACTGGATCCTTCCGCGCAGCGTCCAGGACTCGTCGAGAATGCGCCCGACAAAAGCGACCTCGCCACCGTCTGTCACCATCTCGACGGGGGCGCCCGTGCAGGCTGTGAGCGGCGGGAGGGCCTTTTCGGCGGCGCGCTCGTCCATTTCCGCGGCGGATCTGTAAAACGGCGGATTCGTCATGACAAAAGCGACTTCCTCTGCGCTAGGGGCTGAGTCGATGGGGATGATAGGACCGTCCGGATTTGACTTGACGAGTTTGATACGGTTTTGTAGATGGTTTTGCTCAATGTTCTTTGAGGCCCAGCGCAGACTCTCGTCGTCAATGTCTGTACCCGTCAGGAATGGAGAGCACTAGGTCAATAGGGCGGGCATACCTGTGGCAATGAAGCACCACGGCCTCTGAGTGCAGCCAAGCATTGGATATATGCAGCTAGCTCCTGTGCCGATATCTATGCCCATAAGCTTTCCGCCAGGGGCGTTGTATGTAGTGGAGTCGAGTAAATCTTTAAGCCATAAGATATAATTATGTCTATTAGGTATCTGATAGAAAGCCTTAATAATGTGTCAGTAGCATTAGATCAATCATGGGCCTACCGGGGGGCAAAGGCGATCATCTGGCAGGTCTAGTGACAGGCCAAAGTCGTGCTTAAGCAGCGTCTTGGAAAGCTGCATGACCGCCTTGGGATCTCTGAAATCCAAGTCGCGTCCCTGGACTCTGTGTGAGATCATTAGATCCTTCACCTAGAAAACTGACATCGCGTGCGTTCTTACACTGCAGAAAAGTCGGCGTCTAGGGCAGCAAGCTGCTTGAAATCCGGCGGGCTACTGTAGAGCTTGCGAAAGCGCCGGTCTTTTTGTTCCTGCGTCTCCTCCGACACAGCCTCCGTAGGGGCCGAATACGGATTCGCCGCATCCCCGTCGGAAGCCATCTCGAGATGGTATTCGCCGCCTGCTTGTGTGGTATGAAACTCGGGCTCACATGCAGCATCCAGAACTGCGAGTCATGGGAAGTCTAGCTTTTGTTTGCGTGAAGCCCCACCAGTCGCAGCTGGCAGCCCAGCATGGGCCGACAAACGCTACACAGACACCATCCAGAATATAAGGGCCCAAAAGATGTCAATCTAGATCCTAATAATTATAGAAGAATTCGCCATCGCCAGCCTCCGAGCACCCGCAGATCTCGCTCCTCGAGCGTGTCGTCGCCCGCCATGATTCGGTCCGACAGCTGCTTGATGCGCTTTTGGGTTGTCCTCGCAACGCGAAGTGACACTTCATTCTGGAAAATATACAGCACCGCAAATACAAAAAAGCCTATCGATGCGAGTCGGCCCACCCCAAACACACTGTCTTTGATTCGAGTCAAGATATTCCTAGATCTTTGAAAGGCATATTCGGTGTCGTTGGAAGCCACCTTGGAGTCCTCGTCGTTGCTGCGCCTAAAGATGCGCCTCACCAGTGGTATAAACGACGCACTACCAGCTCGTCAGATATCCATCCTTTTCACAGTCGAGGATAAGTATACTTACAAAATGCCACCCATGAGCCATTTTCGCCAGCGGTGGTTTTGGGCCTCGCGCGCCAGATTGCGAACCTCCATCTGCAGCCCCAGCAGGTCGCTCAGCACCAGGTCCGTCTGAGACCGCAGGCGGCCATCCGACGCGTTGCCGCCGTACCGTCTGTACTCCTGCTTCAGGGTCAGATATCCCCGCAAGTTCTGCTGGCAGCTCTGCCGTAACGTGTCGATGTCCAGCGCCTCGGGCTCCTGCGTGTACGGTCCTGGCGTCATCATCATCGGGTCTGTCGGCGGCGGCGCATACATTTGCTGCTGCTGGGGCGGCGGAGGCATCGGCTGATATGCCGGATGGCTATACGGTGCCGCGCTGCCAGAACGCTCCGTCTTGTAGCCTCCGGGTTCCATGTGCGGTGCCACGCCCTCCGGGCGAGGGCCGTCGAATTCGCCCGTGGGTATCAGCGGTGACCGTGAGCGTTGAGCGCCGTGATCGGATGGCGCGGGGGACCACATGGGCATAGGATCCATCTCGGTCAGCTTGCCGGAGTGCTCCATGGTGCTCGAGATTGTTGAGTTTGGTGAACAATTTTACCGCTGAGGAGAAACAACTCGATGATGTACTTGTCAACATGCAGCTTGCGCAGACTATTGGGCTGGATTCCGGGGGGGCTGGGACTACATGCATGACGTTGAGCTTCCACCGCCTGATTTCCTGCCAGAGTTTTTCTCGCACCACGCAATAAAGCCACTGCGTGATGGGAATATTGATTAAAGTCAAGATTCTCTTCTAATTTTTTTCAGAGTACCGGACCAGAAAGGCTCACATTACTTGGACAGGTCGCCGCGCCGCCACTAAGCTACGATGCATATCTAGGCATTTTTGATGCTAAATTGCTGCCTCGACGTATGGATGCTTAATGTCAATTGGCCTGCCACCGCCTCAATGACGACCTTCTGCACGCCCAAGCTCACCAGCGTACTCGCGTCCCTGCACAACGACCCAAGATCCGTCGGCCCAACCGTCACGGCGTCGTCCTTGCTAGCCCCAGCACCACCGCCTCGCAATTCTGCGCCGCCCCCCTCGGGCTCGTGCCACGCCGCCCGTCTGATCCGGCGGCTGCTTGCTCGCCCGACAGCGTGGGCAGCTCGCTCTTTTTCCTGATTTTAGCCTTGTCCAGCGCGGCGCAGGACCGGTTGATCCACGCGTTTCTGCGGGCAGGCCTTGGCGCTGGACTGCGCCCCGGACAGCGCCCCGGGAGTCTGGGGATGAAGTTGAGCGGCTAGACCGCCTTTCAGTTGGCGAGGCTGGGCTGGGCGCGGCGTGCCGAGCATCCAGGTACGGCTGTCGCTGAGCAGAGTCTCGTCCAGGAGGGTGAAGATGTGGTAATCTCGCGGAGCGATGCAGGTTGCTGCTCTTTGCGCGACTTCGTATCACATTCGTAGTCGGGACTGTGAGACATTGAGGCTATCAAGCTTGGGCAGCTGCACTAATAAGTCGGGCGTACAAAGAGGCATCGCGCTGTATCGGGACGACGGGAATACGGTACCGTTCGTCTTCGACCAGCTTCAAACTCGGTCTGAGCGTCTAAGCAGATTGCTCTTAAAACGAATTAACCCGCACATAGCGGATAAGAGGTGAGTGTTATGTCTTCATATTCTGTGTAGGGTAGTCCGCACAGGGTCGAGTACAAGCGATGCGCCGACCGTAGGGCGAAAATGGGCAAGGATATGGAGTGACCAGGGGAGCCATTGTGACAGGGGCAAGGGCAGTCTTTGCCTTGAAAATCCTTACTTTTCCAAGATGACGTTTCTTCGGCTAAGTAACGCTCCCACCCATGCGCTGGCTTTTCTCGGAAAGGGTCGATGATGCGCTCCTATCTCCTATTAGTGAGTGCAATGTCATCTCGCACGCCTCGCGATGCGACACATGTTATGTCTGGATCTTCTTCACATGCCTCGGCGCAAATTTATCAACAGCTGCTCGACGGGAGTGTGGAGAAAACTTGAAAGCAATATTGTACCAGAAGGATGATCGGTATATTTGGACAAATACGCTCATTGGCCCATCTTCAAAGCAAGTCCTGGCCCGCGTGCTCGCCCGATCGCTGCCTGGAGGCCAAGCACCTGAACATGACCCCTGCCAGGTGCATGTGGGCGCTGCCGAGCAAGACGAACTATAAGAGGCAGAAGCAGCGTCAGGCTGAACTGGCTTATTACATCTTAGACGTTGCTCACTCATCTCAAGACAATCCCGCCTTTTGGGATCATTGTATCTGCATTTGAACCGCATTGGGACAGAGTGATCACAGCCATCAGCAGCGCGTCCTCGCTGACACGCCCAGTTCATGGAGTCAATCAACAAAGTCGACTACAAAGTCGCCGATATCCCAACACGTGCCGTGGTTCTGTTTCCCGAAAGAGCGCAAGTATTTCGAGACATCAAAGACATTGCACTCCAGGTAAGTTTTTACAGCCTATGTACCAAAAACACCTGCTAAGTCTTCGCCAGCCCGGCATCAACGAGGTCACAATAGGCGGCCTCAGCCCTACTCTGGATGAGGAGTCTATAAAGGTCGAGAGCGCAGGCTCCGCCGTCATCACCGATATTTCCGTTGAGGCTCTGCCCAACACGGACAATTTCGATGACGTCGAATCCGACGAACACTTCTCTTCCTCCAGCGACGACAGCGACGATAACGAGGACACTGACTCCGAGGACCTTTGCGCCGCCCAACTTCGCGTCAGGGAGCTGCAGGATGAGATGTGGCTCGTCACAGACGCCATTGACAGCGTGAATAAACGTCAGCGGATCATGCACGTCCGCAGCCACGCGGCGGACACGATGGAGCAGGATAAAGGCGTGCGGCTTGCCGAGCTCCTTGCCGCGTACAAGAGTGAAAGAGCCGCGCTGAGCCGGGAGAGGCTGGAGGCGGTGAAGGTGCAGCGGGACGTGCAAAAGAAGCTGAATGCGGCGCTGGCACATGCCCAAGCTCTGCAAAAGGCGGTGCTGAGGGAGTCGAGAGAAAGACGCAACGCGAAGCGCAGGCAGCGCGAGAAGGAGCAGAGACGTTGCGCGGACCTCCGCGAGGAACGGAAGCGTGTCCGACGAGAGCGCGCCAAGTTTTGGCCCCGGTATTGCTACTCGATCCGAGTCATACTTGACGTCAACACCATGACGCCCATGTCGTCGCGGCGCCCCTCTATTGCCAGCGAAACCGCCGTCCGAGCCGTCACCGCCACCGCCACCGACGACGAAAAGCCCATGGCGGCGGCGGCGGCGGCGGCGGCGCAGCTTGACCACCTCATCTCCTGCAGCCTCTGCGTCTCCTACGTGACGTCGGCTGCGGGCTGGACACCCTCGTACAACCTACAGCTATCCACGACGGGCACCGCCGCCGCCACGCTCTGTTTCGACGCCAAGATCGCCAATCAGACGTCGGAGACGTGGCGCGGCTGCGCCGTGTCGCTGTCGACGGCCGACGCCGCGCTTGCGGGCGTCGACGCCGACCTGCCGGAGCTTGTGCCGTGGCGCATCCGGCTCGTCGGCAAGAGCCGCCGGAGCGAAGACGACGGCGACGAGCACATTGCGCGGAGCCGCCACGAGGCGCACGAGCACAGGGCGTTTGCGCTCCAGCAGAGACGACGCGGAGGCGACGCGAAGCCGCGGGCGGAAATGTTTGGGGTGGATGAGTGGGATCAGGTAGGGCCGGGGTGCGGCGCGTCGCAGCCGGATGCGGAAGCAGCGTCGTCAACGTCGTCTTCCTCGAACCATGACGACGACGACTCGGCGGTGCCGGCACCTAAAGGCAAGAAGAAGGTGTCGACACGTCACGAGACGACCACGCCCGTGGCAGCTCCCGCGCCTCCTGCCGCCGTCGCGGGCTTTGGCGCCGATCCCGCACCCGAATCCATCGACTTTGACGACTCCTTTGTCGAAGAGTCGGGCATGACCACCATCTACGACCTCCCCGGGCTGCAGACCCTCGCCCCTCGCACGCCCACCTCCAAGCAGCACATCGCGCGCATCGCCTTTGCCCACGTCACCCTGAGCCACCACGTCGTCGCTAAGCTGCGCCCCGTCGCCTACCTCCAGGCTCGCCTCAAAAACAGCAGCCGCCTCACCCTTCTCCGCGCCCCTGCGGGCCTCACACTCGACGGTGCCTTCCTCGGGCGCGCGCAGCTACCGCGGTGCTCCGCCGGCGACGTCCTCACGCTTAACCTCGGCGTCGATCCCGCCATCAAAGTCGCGTACCCGAAACCCGAAGTCCGACGCGCGACCACGGGACTCTTTTCAGAGGAGAGCAGCTCGGTGTTTGCGCGGGCGGTTGTGCTGCACAATACGAGGACGACGGCGGCGCCGGGACCGGGAGGAAGCAACAGGACGACGGCGCGGGTGCAGGTGAGGGACCAGGTGCCGGTCAGCGAGGATGACAGGCTCAGGGTGGACGTGGTGACGCCGCGCGGGCTGGTGGAGGAGGGGCAGGCCGTGGTGGCGGGCGCGCCAGGGAGGGAGGAGGACGGCAGGGACAGGGACTGGGGCAAGGCAACGGCGCAGCTGAGAAAGGGGGGCGAGGTGTGCTGGGACGTGAGACTGAACGCGGGGAAGATGGTGAAGCTGTGGCTCGAGTATGCGGTGTCGGCGCCGACGGGCGACGTGGCGGTCGAGTGTTGAGCATGTTCAGTCGCGGGGACGTATTACGAGATGTTCATTATATGAAATCGTCTCGACGCTGCTGGAGTCGAACTACAGATTGTCTTGCCTTATTCCACTCAGACTTTTATGATTCCTGGCAGGCAATTTTCCGAACGCAGCTCGCATCCTTTTGGTTTGGGTCTACACCCAATTCACGTCTTTGATAGCGCATCCACTTGGACGGGACGAAGCTTACTGGGAATAAGCTCGCCAACCAACCCCACAAGCCTAACACCTTCATCCTGCAGTAGCTAATCTGTGGTTGGTGGACCCTAGTTAGTTGTTGTGCCAGTTGTGAAATCCTGGGGTAGATTTTTCTCGTGTGATGTGCAAGTTTGAGGACACTGGATGTCATTCGTAGGTTACTGAATGTGATTCATCTGCCAGGTGCAAACATCTTCTTCCTCATGAGAGGAGGAGAGAAGACTCAATCTGACGTCAATAATTTCTAGTCGTCTGATCTCTCAGGAGCCGGTAAACGATGCTGCATGATCTGGTGGATGCGGTACAAGTATTGCTATTGAGAAATCGGCCGTAATGTCCCCACAACACACTTACTGTCTCATTTTGGCACTTGACGAAGCTTGAAAGAGCAGAAAGACAGATGAGACAGAAGTCGAGCGCTATACTAAAAATCTCCATGGAGCAAAGCAACACGTTAGTAACTAAGGTATGGACTGCATCGTGGGGCCCCAGGCGCTGGAAGCGACATCACGTCTGCAATCTGCGGTTGTCGGCACCGTGGCGATGCAGGAGTCGGGACTGACTCTGGAATGGTGCTCGATATGCATCGCGCAAATCTGTCGAGGCTGACACCACAGCGCCTGTCATCCCAAGATTTAGTCAAACTTGGTACGGTACTGTTCCGATTGACGAAAGGTGCGGCATGAACGGGGCTTACGGCACGAGCTTGTTTAGCCCTTGCTGCATATCCGTAAAAATCATAAGACTGTGTGCGTCATGCGCCTTGATAGGTGCTGCGAGTGTCACGTTGCCGATTTCGCAGCTTTTTCCATCATGAAATACTGTATCCAAGTAGAGTTCAACACATTGTAATGCTTGGCATCCGTGTGTTCCGGTGCCACGGTCACCTTTGCCGTCTCGGTAGGCCGTTGATACTGCTCAAACGGCGTTTTTTTAACCAACCAAAGCGTGAAGAATAAACTGTTAGTAACCTGCGTCATGGGTTTCAGACTCTGATCGGTTGTCTGTTCCTTGGAAGAAAATGTAAAAGCCACAGCCAGCATGGTTGCCTTTACAGACAATTCATACCAAGATGGTCAGGGCGATTACACAATTTATCATTTAATCAAGCAAATCAAACATCGCCGCAGGCAACGATAATTCCTTGCCACACGAACATGGGATTTCGCGCCCACGGTCCGCAATAGGTGTTGTCTGCGGAAGCCGTGTGCTCAGACGCTCGCGTACGAGTCAAGAACGTTGTCTCAACCGGGTGGCAGGAGTCAAAAACTCCGCCTGCTCATTGTTTTTCAAGAAGAGATGATCCTTGCCAGCAAAACGACCTCAGAGACCGGGCTTGGGGGCCGCGCTTGTAGAAAAATTGGTAACAGCTCCACCAGTTCGTCAATGATGCTCTGCCGGCCGCAGACTTTGCTGCAAGTATTGGTAGTGAAGCAACTACAATGGCAAGGCTGCATGACCGCTCGCTGGGAAGCTCAGCCAGCAGGCTTTAAAAGTGGGTGGATGCAGCCGCCACTGCTTTTATGCACTGGAACATCATGCAATCGAGAAAGGTCTCACCGCGTGCTATAGGGTACCGGCGAGCTACGACGCGGCGAACTCTGTGGTCATCTGCTGAATGGCCAGCAAAATCGGCTAGGCCCAGTGGGAGGAAACTCCGGACGTACCGGCCTAGCACCGAGTGGAGGCCGGGTTTCAAGTGCGTGCCACGAGCGCCGACGCGTCCGGGGAGCACATCTCGGCGAATGACGTTAGCAGAGCGAGACCTACGACCCGAGACTGCGAGACTGCGAGTGACAAGAGGCGGGTATACGGTGAGGTATCCGGCGAGGGTCAGACGCGAATACGGGCGAGAGGGCGCAAGGTTGGCCGCGGGGAGGTGTTGGGCCCGTATACCCGTGCCGGCGCGTACCCAGTGGACGGCCAAGGTTGCTGAGACGGGTGGCGTTGCCAGCGGCCATGACGGAAGCCTGACTGGGCCGCAGCGAGTGTGCCCAGAAACTGGACAAAGAAGCGTGGGCGCAAGTTCCAGTACAAGAAGGCTTACGCGACAACGTTCTTAGGTTAGCACAAGGCATAACTAGATAAACAAAGGGCGGCAAGTTTTGGCCGTTTCTTGGGCTGGTAAAAGGGACGACCTTGGCACACTGCGTCCTCTCGCAACGTCTATTTTGCCGTTGGTGTGACTGAAGGAGCGGAGCGGGGTGGGTCGAGACCGGGCCACCCGTCGAGAATTATTGTTCAATTTTGCGCCTTGTTGCTCGTGTCGCCGGGCCAGGCAAATTAGCCTTGTGCGTAAAATTAGGCTTTGCACAAGCCGAGTCGGCGAGGACCAACCTGGGGGGGTGACTTTGATGCACAAGCCGCGAAAGAGCTGTGGCCGGCCCCACATCAGGAGGTGTGGAAGGGCCCGGCCGCGAAAATGAGGACTGGTCTTGTTTTGGGAGGTGAAAGAAACCTGCATTCGGCTGTGGTCAGGGCTTGTCACTTGAGAGGGGGGGTGGGTGGCGCGCCCGTTGCGGGAATGATTGGGGACGTGTGTGTGCGGTGAGTATCGGCGCAGGGCGGCCTCGCAGTGAGACACCATTTCTGAAAAGACGAGACGGCCTCATCGATGCAAGGTGTGGTCGGCGCATCATGTCGCGAACATGAGCTGAGTTAAGCGCTTGCGGCAGTAACGCCGCATGTCTACTAGTATGTAGCAGCGGGCTGATTGAACCAACAGCGGCCATAAGTTTCTTTAGGCTATTCGGCCGAGGCGGGACTTGATTAGTGCTGAAACGCGGGCCGAGTCCGGGGGACGCTGTGATGCCAAAGTTGAGTGTGCGTGAGCATGCAACTTGGTTGCAGTGCGAGTTGAGCAGCCAATGTGCCAGCAAACGGCGCTCAAGAAAAGGGTGATCAGCGCTGAGAAAGCAAGGAAACAGGGTGGTATTTAGTCAGCTTGTTGGCCCAGTTGCGTATATTGACAGAGAGAGAGAGTTGGGCTGCAGCCTCCTGGCTATTGGCGTTTGGGGGTGTCCCAAATTAGAGGCTTGCATGCTTGGTGTGCAAGAGAGCGAGACAATCACCCTGCACGCTCCAATGAAGACGAGGGAGGGCTCGAGACCGGGCGCCACCCGACGAGAGTTGTTTGCTTGCTGAGGGATTATCCTGCTCTCGCCGTCACAGAGTAAAGCCCCGAGTCACAGCGAATGGAAGTGTGGCGCGGAAGGGTAAGAGCGCAGATCCCAAACAGGGCGGTGCAGAATCGCGTTGGCAGGCAGCAGATAATGAAATGCAGCGGCCGCAGGGCTGCAAGTTGAATGAGACGAGTCGAGACTAGTATCGAGGCGAGCAAATGGCGTGCCTGTTGCAGGTACAGATGGACAAGACGGGCGCTACTGTGGTGTCTGACACGGGCGGGCGGCAGGTCGAACGACATGTTGGTGTTGACCTGCGTAGAGGCTCCGTCCGGGTCGGTGGCCGATGAGGTTTGGCTGTCGTACGGGGTGGGCTGGTGTACGGAGTACGTATGCGGGAGATTCTGCGAGGAAGTTGGGCGTCGTGTATCGGACGACATGGCAGAGCAACGCGGGAGCGTTGTGCGCGATGCGATGAGATGCAGTGCATAAGCAGGGTCTGTATGGGTTGTTTGCACGGAGAAAGCTCAAGGTCCACTGGCGAGATCTGTGGAAAATCTACAGATTATGGGGGAGGGGAAAGGGACCTAGGCTGCTAGGCTAGGATCAGTGGTGGATGCGACGCTGTGATGTATAGAGAGAGAGTTGAGAGGCGAGACTCGGTAACTATGTTGCAGTCGCAGATGCGGAAGGAAAGCAGTATGCTGAGACGAGGTGCTGGGGTAGTAGATGTGAGGCGAGAAAACAGGCCATTTGGGATGAAAATGCGGCATGTGAGAGGAGTCGGCCTCGAGGGAGAGGTGGGATGATGAGGAAGGAGGCACGAGGTACAGATTATTGAGGATAGAATGGGCGTAGATGCCCAACCGCAACATAAAGTGCAAAGTCATAACGTTACTCGTGGTTATTTGGCCACCGTGTTTTTGTGTTTTTTTGTATTATTAAATTTTATTTTAATATTCGACGCCTTTGTAATTTAATCTGTGGTGACACATGGAGCAACTACAGTCCACCACACTGTACGGGGAACGGAGGAAGTAGCGGGCGCAGCGATTGGACACTGGGTCGTCGGGCCGGCGCTTGGCTGAGCCGGGGTTGCCAGAGACCGCTGGAGGGATGCTGCAGAGCGCTACGAGAGCAGTGGCCCGGCCGCTGCAGGTTTGGAGCCACAGTGCTGGCGCAGGGCCAACTCGCCAACCCGCACTGGGCGGCGACACGGCACCACCGAGGGCCGGAGCGGAGCAAACAGAGGCAGTTTTGGAGCGCGAGAGATGATGGAGGCGTGTAACTTGTGAATAGGTGTTGTTTTGACTCTATTCTGGACATGAAGAGAGCGGGGAAAGACGTCTTCCATGCTGCATGCCAAAATCCTGCCTCTGTGTAGTTGTAATTCCCCCCCTGCGTAAATTCAGTCGGCCTGTCTTGTGTCGGGTTGTGTTGCGTAGGGGTGGGTCTGCGAGGCCGGCACCACCAACCCGATCCGCCCGTTTGTGCTTTGGATGGGTCCCCTTGGAGACGGACGAGGTGGCAGGTGGCAGCGCAGTGGCAGCGCGAGTGGCAGCGCGAGTGGCAGCGCGAATGGCAGCGCGAGTGGCAGCGTAAAGTGGCAGCTGGCAACTAGGTACCTAAAAAAGGTGTGGGCGTTTTTGTAAATTTTTCTTCTCAGACTACTACAGCGCTGTAATGCCCTACAACTGCCCTGTAGCTACCTTTTTGCCTGCCCCTCTCCCTTCTCCTCTCCTCCCCTCCCCGCCGCACCGCCCGTCCGCCTACCTGCCTTTGCGTGCGCCTTGCCTCGCCCGCCTCTTCTCCCCTTGCCCTTCTCTTTCTACCAACTCGCCAACAATTTTTTTTTTCACTCCTCTCCCTTTGGCCCTCACATCCAGAATTTCTTTGGAGCTTCCAGCTGCCATCGCAGTTGATTCTTTTGAATCGCCGTCATCATCTCAGGATTTTTTTCCTCTTCCTTTTTCTCCCAGTCCCCTCCGTACCTTTTTTTGGTGCGCTCTTCTCCTCCGTTGGTTCTCTCAGTCCGCGCGCGCGTGCGACGTGTGTTGCCCCAGGCTCTCGCCCCCGACTTCTCCGGCCGCGCAGCGTTTGCTCTTTGTCCCGGCCTCTTCTCCCTCTTCCACCACACTTTTGTCGTCGTCGTCGCAAAACTACAAAACCGAATCCAACAACGCGTCGCGCATCATCTCGCGCCTCTACTACTTGTTTCTTTCTTTTTTTTCTATCTTCTACCCACCACCCTCGCGACTATTCGCGCGCACAGCATGTCCGGCGTCATTCGCTCGACCGCCCTCAGGGCCGGCGGTGCCTGCGTTCGCTGCCGCAAAGGCAAGACAAAGTGCGTCTACGATCGCGGCCCCGGCAACCCGTGCAAAAACTGCTCCAAAGGCATGCATGACTGCTATCTTCCATCCGAGAGCGCCGCGCATCACAACGGCCAGAGTCCTGCTCGTCACGCCACCCAGTCTCGCCCATCGCGCGAGAGTCTTCCGGCCTCCGGGTCCGGGTCCTCTGACACCAGGCAAGCCGTTGTGGGCTCCAGCGGCCCCAGGCATTCCCAGGGCAGCTCCGAAAAGTAAGTTGTCCTCGAAGAGATTTTATTTGGAACCGCACGACAGTTTGGATATCCTTTTATTTTATTTTTTTCTGTTTTCGCGCATCTCGTCTTTCTGTTACTCTTGTCGTTCTTGTTTCCTCCCGCCTTCCCCATTCTTCCCATTCTTGCATCCCGTCCTCGCCTCCCCTTATTTCCGTACCACCCCTTCCCGTACCACCCCCCCAGCGCGCATCACCAGTCGCTGCCTCGCCTCCCACCACCTACCTCCTCACCGCGGTTCCCAGCTCCCCTTTCTCCCTCGTTGTCTTTCTATTTCCCCCAGTCTCACAGAGCGATTCACCACCACATGCGCTGGCCCCCGATACCCACCTCGATTTTTTCTGCTTTTTTTTTTCTTTGCCTTTTCTTCCTGGGCCCGTCTGCTACCCGTCCTCCTCCGTCACCATTCATCCTACCCCACAAAAAATAATAGGCGTTCGGTCTGCGACTGGGCCGAGGTTTTTTGCCCCTGGTGCCTGCGCTGCCCGCCGGTTACTTGCCCTGCATTCACTTGTGCTTCCTTCACTCCACGGCCCTGCCCGCTGTATCCCGCATGCTTCGTCACCATCCTTGACCCTCACCGGTATTCCGTCCTTTCTTACTAATGTCCACTTTCTAGATTGACTCCAGAGCTTGTTGCCGAGTGTGAGCGCGTCGTCTCCAAGACATTCCCGGCTTGTGTCGCCTTTCACAAACCTACTTTTCTTCAGCAGCTCAAGAATGCTTCTCTCGAGTCTACCCTCGTCTATGGTCTCCTGGCTTGTGCATCCAGGTAAGCTTTTGCCACGCCTTCTTTGTCCACCTTCACCGCGTTCCTCGGCTGTCTTGGGCCTACTTCTCCGGATTGCCGCATTTCTCTGCGGGCCATGACCCAAATCTTGTCGGTGCCCGGCCCACCGACCGAGCGCGGCTTCGTCCGACGCGCCTCACCACACTAGCCCTGCCTGCTTTCGTCCTTGTCCGCCCGCGCTCTTCCGTTGCTGACTTTGTCCTCTCCAGGAGCTCTCCTAGCCTGATCCGCCGTCATGGCACCTCTACCCAGGCTGCCGAGATGTATGCCGCCAAGGCCATGACCCTCATCAACGGCAACCTTGATCATCCCAACATGGCCGATATACAGGCCCTTTGCCTCATTATCATTCATGAATGGGGCTCGCGCAATGCTGTCCGAGCTTATATCTATCTTGGCCAGGCCGCACGCATGCTGCAAATGTACCGCGTTCTCAACAGTCACCACGCTGGTGGGAGTGCTGATCAGTGGCTGCGTGATGAGAGCTGCCGTCGAACCCTCTGGCTGATTTACATCCTTGACTGCCTTCTTACCAGCACTCCTGGCCGCTTCCCCGCCTTGACTGCCCAGGATACTGCCACCGTCTCCCTGCCTTGCTCGGACATTAACTTTGCCTTTGGCAACGCCGTCTACATCAAGTCGCTGGTCCAATACCTGAACCCAGCCGCCCTCTCCCCCAGCTATGGAGCCACAGCTGAGATTGGCGAGTATGGTTACATCGTCATTGCCGCCACTCTTTGGCGTGACGTCGTCGGTATGCTCACCACCAGCCCTCTTCACGGCTACGACGAGGATGACTGCGCCCGTCTCATTGCCAAGATTGAGGATCTGCGTACCACGCTGCCCATGCAGTACGTCGACAAGCCTGGCCAGATCAACCTGCACATGACTATGGGCTCAGGCTACACCTTTGCCATGCTGCACTGCCTCTTGCACTGCGCGACCATCTTTGTTCACCGAAGACGGCTGCTGCAGGACGTCTTCGCCCACAACTTCAACGTCGACACTTACCGCGCGAGCAGTCGCGGTCACGAAATCATTGATAGGGTTTTCAGCTCATGCCACGCTACTCTCTCGCTGCTGCTTGCTGTTGAGTTGGGCGCTGAGAAAGAGCAACTGCCGTGCTTCCCCATCTTTATGCTCTTTTCCGCCTTTACTGCCAGCGCCACGGTTGCCTATCTTTCTCTCAAGGGCCTCACTCCCAACAATGCTGTTGAGACGGCTGCCCACATTGTTACAGATGGTCTTCGTTTCATGGCTGACGGCACCGACAACTGGCCTCTTATGGGCAGCTGGCTGCGGCACCTCACCGTCATGCAGCGCGTCCTCAATAACGATGCTGCCGCTGCTTCTGGCCGCCCGGATTCCAACGCCAACGGTATCAAAGACGACGTCTCGTCCAACGCTGACTCTAATCCCGAGGCCATGGACTATGACCAGACCAATGGTCAACAGCACGCCACTCCCCGCTCCATCGGCGAGCACTCTCGTGACGGTAGTGAGCCACCTACCGTCACTATTCCCCGCCGCCCCGGTGTCACTACTATCAATGGTCACTCGAGCGGTGTGGCTACTCCCAACGACGCGACGCCGCCGCCGAGCAGCGTCCCGCAGGCTACCATGCATGTCGAGGCCAAGGCACAGAGCCCAGAAGCCCCCTCTAACGGCAGGTCGTCGCATGGCCCGGAAACCCAGACCACTGCCACCAGCCAGGATATGACTGCGCCCGAGCTTTGCGCTGCGTTTGAGCGTCAGCTACTCGACCTAGACGACCTTGCCGCTTTTATGGGTGGTGGTGTCTAAGACTACAAATTCGCAATGATACTTGATTTTCTTTCCAGCGGCTGGCAATTTGCTGCCAGATCTGTTCTGCTGCGATGGTATGTGCGAAAGCAGACTGCCAGCGCAGCTTAGCGTACCTCCCTTATACTACTATGGCGCGGTGAATGGAGGAATGTAATCTTTGGGACAAGTGTACCGAGTTTGTAGGATTAGCTTGCTTTATGACCAGGCGAAATGGATGGACTATGGTGGATGGATAATGGATATAACTCACGAAAAGAAGAAAAAAAAGCGACGCTCACAAAATACCCCTCCCCTGGTTTGGACATGGCGTTGGATGGATGGATGGAAAGACATGTGTTATGAAGGCATGCGGTTGAGACCAGGGGGTTCATGTGTTTGCCACGGCGGCATCTATACAACAAGGCAATTCTTTTTTCTCTTAACCTGTTTCTTTCTGTCGAATATTCATTTTCTTTCCAGTATATATATATCTCTTGCCAAACAGCCTGAACCTAGCTTTCTCCAGGACCACGATGGTCATCGTGACTCCCCTCGTTTCTCCGCATCGGCGGTGGGAAGCAGACGGCAGGATAAGGTTGGGCTGACGCGTAAACAAGTATGCTCTGATGCACTCAATCTTCACCTTGTCGCTCGTTGTAGTACTGAATCCGCTTCTACCAGTCGTTGAGCGGCGAGTCGCTGCGCAAGTCTCCTCACACAAAGTTCACGCTTCGATGAGGCCCTCTGGGACGCATGTAGCGCACGGCGGCTTACGCCTTTTCCTGCTCTGACGCCCTCTCAGGCGGGAGGCAAATTTTCCCTTGTCTGAGCTGGGTAGGCGAGTAGAGTGAAAAGGAGCTTCCTTTGACGCTTGACTTTTGGGGCGCCCTACTTTGGATTTTTCTTTCAACACGAAGTCCATGCCACTTGACAACTTGCATCGCTCACCGAAGCATCAGACTGACGCTCGCAGACCGGATCACGAAACCATTCTGTAGCCAGGCTGCCTAGGAAAAGAAACCAAACACGATCTACGGTTGAGCATGATGGTTTAGAGGTGGACTGCGCACACAATTCTGGACTTGGGGGCAAGACTCAAACAAGAGGGGACCTTTTTTTTTTATGACGCACATAGCTACATAAGCGATAGTTGGGATCCTGGTTTGTACTGAAATTAATGTCTAGTATTGCCGTGGCGGTACAGGATTGCATGCATTCCTTTGATGTGCGTCCCGGGTACTTGGGCTTCACCATGACTAGGCAGCCCCACCTAATCTAGAGAGTTGGAAACGGACCAACAGACATGTAGTAGATTAATCAGCAACGTTTTCATGCTACTTTGGCAGAGGGAGTCAGTGAAGAGGAGATTTTACAGTATGTTTATCAGTACACGGATTTCAGGACTATCCGTACAGGGTTGTATGGTACCCAATGTGCGAGCATTTGGCTCGGCGAAAGCTTGCAGGAAGACACATCGGCAAGCAGGTTCCAAGGTTGAGAAAGAAAAGGAAAATTATCAAAAGAGTCCTATGCCACCTTGTTTCGAACCAAAAGTCACAGACTGTTTTGATCGAAAAGAGGAGAGTCAAGAACTGTCGTCAAATCCAGATCAACAGCCTCGATGCGGTGCCTGGGTTGCGAGAGTCGGGCCGGAAAGGGTCTCAGCTTTGACTTGATCTTGCGTCCTCGAGTCCTCCGACAAGTACGTAAAAAAGCAAAAGATTACCAAGAGTTGACCTCCTCTGCTATCAGCAATGTCGTGCGTCTGTAATGTTTGCCACGGGAAAAAAAGAATGCAAGACAGATTTGCGTCTCCCCCCCCCAACACATACGCCATCATACGGTCGGTCCACGACTCCCGCGGGGCCACCCGCAGGCAAACGACTGCACGTACAGTCGCCCGATTTTCTTCCAACCCCATCTTTGTTTTCCCTTCTTCTTTTGCTTCGACCCGGGCAGGAGCGTACAAGCAAGACAGAAACGAAATATCAGAAAAAATACAAATACAACAATCATTCGATACCGTTCGATGAGGAACCGACACGGGTAAGTGCGTTTTCTGGGCAGCAGAGTCGGGGCGACCAGGGCGGGCGGGCGCTGGTACGGCGCGGAAAAAGGGGGCGGGGGAGGCGCAAACCAGGTAATGAGACGAGTCTCACTCGGCGGTGATGAATTGCCTATGAAGGCATACATCTTGGTGGATAAATATGAGGCGAGGTTGCTGCATCGTTGTGCCTGACTGATGTGCCAGGTTGAGACGACCAACAGCATATATCCTTCAAAAGACGGCAGTCTTCCCACCCGCTTCAGATTGTCTTTCATCGCACCTCACCTTGGCAGTTTTCATATACCCCGAGATACCATGCAAATTCTTTCTCTCGCCGCCGTGGCCGCCGCCGCCGCCGCCGCCTCCCCTAGCACTTTTGTTCTGCACGCCGTCCCCAACAACAGCACCCACGTCAACCTTGTCACCACCTATGCGCATCTCTACCAAAAGTATCGCATCCCCCCTCCCCCTTCTCTTTCCTCTGCTCTTCACCACCGCGCTCTTGCCACGCGCTCCTCCTCTGGCTGCGCCACCTCTGGCTCCGTCACCGCCCACCCGAACGCCTTCGTCGACGGCGCGTACCTCATCGACGTCGATATTGGCACGCCTCCGCGACGCTTCCACCTTAACCTGGATACGGGCTCCAGCGACGTCTGGGTATACGGGTCCGTCATCCCGGACAAACTTCTGCGCGGCCAGGCGCAGTACGACCCGGCGCGGAGCCGCACAGCGCGGCTGCTGCTGCCGCCGGTGCTTTGGTTGGCGGGATATATCGACTTTAGCTTCGTCGGAGGCATCGTGTATCGAGAGACGGTGACGGTGGTGACGGAGGGAGGAGGACAGGGGCTGGCGGTGGAGGACCAGGGCTTGCAAGTGGCGGCGGTGGTGTCGGAGAGCATTGTGCAGGATAGGATGGATGGCATAATGGGGCTGGGGTTCGATAAGCTCAACTTTGCGTTTCCGACGAAGCAAAAGACGTGGTTCAGTAACATCAAGCATCGGCTGAGCGCGCCGTTGTTCACGGTTGATTTCCGACACCGAGAGCGTAAGTGCACAGAGATGTGGAACAAATCTGTGATCGGATTTGAAGCATCTGAACGAGTATGTGGGTTATTACGAGCTAATTATTGAGTGTAGAGGGTAAATTCACGTTTGGTTACATTGACGAGGCGGTCGGCCCCATCACTTACACGCCCGTCGATGCCAGCGCAGGCTGCTGGACGTGGACCTCGCCCGGCTACGCCGTCGGTAACGGTCCCTTTAAGCAGCGCGCACTCACCGGCACGCTAGATACCGGCACGACAATCATGATCATGCCCGCCGACGTCGTCGAGGCCTACTACGCGGTGGTGCCGGGGGCCACGTACAGCGCCGCCGAGCACGGCTACGTGTTTGACTGCGGCGCGGCGCTGCCCGACTTTACTTTTGGCGTGGCGAGCAACGCCACAATCAAAGTGCCCGGATCGTACATCGAGGCGTCGACGGCGGAGAGCGCACCAGGCAAGTGCGTCGGGGCGCTGCAGAGCGGCTTCGGCGACATGGTAGTATTTGGGGCGCCGGCGCTCAAAGCGAGCGTAGCGGTCTTTGACGCAGAGGGGCTGCGGATCGGCTGGGCCAATAAGACCTTGGCAGCGTAAAGAGATATGGTGCTGATCTGGGGGGGGGGGGCTTTCCTTTTATTCGTCTTTGCGGGCTTTTTGCGTGGTGGTCGCCAGAAGTCGACAATACGGCAAATGGAAGAATGTGCCATGTGGACTGCCTTTGCGTTTGTGGCTGTTTTAGCGTGGCTCCCCAGGGTTGGGATTATGACGAGGAGATGAGGAGCGTCGCAGCTAGTTTCAAGGTTATCCTAGACGCAGATGGGGGTCTGGCTACAGGCATTGGGTTTGAGGGAATGGATCTGGGCGCAGAGCGCGTCAGAGAAAGGCCATCATCAGGTGGACAATGCAGACCCAAATACAGTCGTTGCATGTATACGAGCACATGGATTTTCGTCGTCGTACTTCTTGTTCGCATGCAAATCAGGACGGAATAACAGAGGTCAGTGTATCTGGCTAAATGCTGTGACGACGACGAAGACGAATGATGGTCCAGACATTCGATGCAGCCTCATGTCTAGTGGCGCTAGATTGCATGAGGCATAAAGCTTCCCCGCATATTGATGGAGAGCGTGGATGGAGACGTGGGAAAAAGGCAAGTCGGAAATGAAGCTTCCGCACTAAATGTTGGTCTTGCACGGGTTTTGTTGGAGAGGGTCGTACTGGTACGCACGGCGAGGATACGGGACGAAGACGGCGGAGGGGGTGCGAGGGCCCGTCACGAGGTAAAGGCTTTTTCGTGACAAGCCGTACCTAGGAAGTAAGATATATAGACTGGTTTTACTGAGGATAAAGGCATTAGATAGAAAATGTGTAAACGCAGATGTGGAAACAAAAAAGGCGCAACAGCCCAAGACCGGCAGAAGATTGCCGAGAGGGCTTGGAGATACTGCCCGTACCAGCCTAGCGCTGCGCCAGCTGACACTTGGGGCTTGCTGCCTGCCGCGAAAGGGCTTTCTAGTTCCAGGGCCGGGGATGTGCTCGGGGATGTGATCATGTGCTGGATAACCTGCACCAGGGCAGGGGTGCTTTTGGTTCTGCAACGCCTTGGCGTCGAAGCGTATCATTATCGTCATTGGAAGAAGCAAGAGGCCGCTTTCTCGCGTTTCTCATCGAATGGGCAACTGACATGCACAATACCGTTGCACATATATTCTGATATAGGGATTGTTATTTCCGTCCTAGCGGGCGTCCTACTGTATCCACGCAGGATGACACCTTTCGAATGGTACAACACAAGCTAGGGCTAAAAGAGCGCTTGGTATTTGACTCTTTCGATTAGATAGCATGCCACTGCATGCTAACGTGGTACGTGTCAATCGCGATTAGGTTAAAAGTGCGGCGAGAGTACTTAAAGTAATATCGCCACAGGGAAGATAGGCTAAATAGAAGCTTTTATTCTACATTAGTGTCATAGGCTCCTTCTCTGATTACACTTGCCGTCACGCTATTGATGGTTCTTTTCTTGTCAAGGTGTGTCCGGTCGGAACTAATTGAATAAAAATGGCAGAGAGGATTGCGAGAAGTTTTGCCTAGCAACAGGTGCTAGGCAGAAATGCGACAAACGGCAAACGGCACGGTACAGCGGGTCTAGTTCCCCAAATTCTCCCCGCTAATAAGTTATAACGTTGGCTCTGCCCCCCACATCCCCAAGGCCCCATCGCTTGGCAGACTTGGTCAAGATTTTAGTGATTTTTACCCACAGCAGCAGCAAATATTACCATCAAACAACTCAATTACTCAATGCCACGAATGATCATTATCATCCAAAGCCCACTCCCGACATCGCTGGATGAGCTATCCTACTGGTAGTTTACTTTACCAGAATCTCGCCGCGGTCCTCCTCCCCACCAACTTGTCCAATCCTACTCCGCGCAAAATAATGCTGTCAAAGCTTTTTTCCGGATCATGTCCGTTGCTGCTGTACACGTTTGCCCCAGTTGTCTGCCACAGCTCTACTCTGTATCCGTACATTACTATTTAATCCAAAAATCATTTCCAGCTAGCCTTGCTGCTACCATGCCGCCCACCTAGCTAAGCAGCCTCGTCGCCAGCTGCCCCTCGTCTAGGTGCGCCGTACCAGCTTCCCCAACTCACAGCTACTTTTATCCTGCCCTCCCCTCCACACTCAACACTACGGATTTCCTTTCCTCGTTTCCTCTTCCCTCCTTCACTATTGTCTGGGTCATTTTCCCTGCCAATCTATACATTGCTAGCAAAACCCCATTCGCTGCCATCCGCAGCCTTCATCACTAGTCATGGGTCATCACGATGTCATGGCCAGCCAGGAACCCGGCGCCAGCTCTCCCCACGAGGGCATGCCAGCCGGCACCTATCTCAAAACGCGCCTAACCACCCTCCGGCCTGCCATGCTCGACCTCCCCAACCCTATCCGTCTTCTGCGCATGCTCAACGCCCAGCAATGGGCCTTTTTCTTCATCGCCTTTGCCGCCTGGGTAAGCCAAAGAGACACCGCAGCCGCCGTGAAGAGTTGCCGCACCGTGCTAATCGCCTCTGCAGACCTGGGATGCGTTCGACTTCTTCACAGTCTCCCTCACCGTCACCGACTTGGCCGAGCAGTTTGGCAAGACAAAGACCGACATCACCTGGGGCATTACCCTCGTTCTCATGTTCCGCTCCGTCGGCTCCGTCACATTTGGCATTGCGAGTGACCGCTACGGCCGCAAATGGCCCTTCGTTGTCAACAACTTGCTCTTCATTATCCTGGAACTGGTAAGCCCGACCCCGGAACCTGTCAAGTTTAGTCATGTCATCTTTTTATCCTCGGCTCAATCAATATACTCGTGCCTGCGTCCCCCCATGCCACATGCTTACGCTGGTGCGGGTCGCTTTGACAGCATGGCGTCAACGCCCGGCTTGGCAACGATCTCTTGGCTTTGCCCTTGTGGCTAACACTGTGACACCACGGCTCCGATTCGGCGGTTTTCCCCGCGCCTGTGCAATTTCGCTGACTCTTGCCGCAACACTTTAGGGAACCGGCTTTTGCCAGACATACCCTCAATTTTTGGCCTGTCGCGCCCTTTTCGGCGTCGCCATGGGCGGACTGTACGGAAACGCTGCCGCCACCGCCCTGGAAGACTGCCCTGAAGAGGCCCGTGGTCTGATTAGTGGTATGCTGCAGCAAGGTGTAAGTCAACATGCCCAACATACCGTGAAATTTATCGTCGTCATTTTTTCATATCATGCATTTGCTTACAAAACATCTAGTACGCATTCGGATATCTCCTATGCGCCGCCTTTGCCCGCGGCCTCGTCAACACCACATCGCACGGCTGGCGACCGCTGTACTGGTTTGGTGCCGGTCCTCCCGTGCTCTTCATCATTTTCCGTCTGATGCTGCCCGAAACGTCCGTCTACCTCGAGCGCGAGCGCGTCCGCGAAGAAGCCAAGCGCAACGGGACCGCCGGCGCCGCCTCTGTCGGCTCCGTCTTCCTGAAGGAGGGCAAAATTGCCATTCGCAAGCACTGGCTCCTCCTCACCTACCTCGTCCTCCTCATGGCCGGCTTCAACTTCATGAGCCACGGCAGCCAGGACCTGTACCCGACCATGCTGGAGAACCAGCTCTCCTTTGGCCCCGACAAGGTCACCGTCACCCAGGTCGTCGCCAACCTCGGCGCCATGACGGGCGGCACCGTCGTCGGCTTTCTCAGCCAGTCGGTGGGCCGCCGCATCAGCATCATTGTCTGCTGCATCTGTGGCGGTGCCCTGCTCTACCCCTATACCTTTGTGCGCTCAACTTCAATCATGGCGGCCGCCTTTTTCCAGCAATTCTTCGTGCAGGGCGCATGGGGCGTCATCCCCATCCACCTCATGGAGCTGTCCCCCGGCGCGTTCCGCACCTTTGTCGTCGGCACCTCGTACCAGCTGGGCAACCTTGTCTCGTCGGCCTCGTCCACGATTGAGTCACGCATCGGCGAGCAGTTCCCGCTGCCGCCGACGGCGTCGGGCAAGTCGCGCTACAACTACGGCCTCGTCATCTGCATCTTCATGGGCTGCGTCTACGCCTACACCATGTTACTCACGTTCCTCGGTCCCGAGCACCTGCGTCGCAGCTTTGACGTGGTGCACGACCACGATGCCCAGGAGGCAGTCGGGTGGGATGCCGTCGCTGCCGCCCACGGACACCGGGCCAGTGACAGCGACGACAAGTTTGCTGCCCTTCGCAAGGGTGAGCATGACGAGGGTTTGCCCGCCAAGGAGGCGGATACCCGGGTATGAGGATTTGTTGTGTACAGTTATAGTTGCCCATAGCGTTTGATATATGATGACACATCGAATGAATCTACGAGCCAATGGTTTGAAGAATGATGATGTTTTGTATTGAAGTGCAAGCCCACTTGATAGACTGATGTGCATTGACAGATGCACAGACGTTGAATGCAACGTCAATTGTGGTTCCTATCTTGCCGTCCCAGCCGCACGATGAAACTCAGATAGCCGGCCTAACCGTAAGATAAATCGACAAATGACAAAGAGATGATTCGCTCCCAAAAAAAAATAAAAAAAAATGAAACCGGATGCCATGACGCAAAGCCGAATAACAAGAAAAGACATGTCAGGCCGGAAAGTTCATCTCACTCTCTCACACACTCTCTCTAGCGAAACTCTTTCCTTTCTTGCCGATCTTAATCACGGCGCCCGCTGTGCTTCTTAAACTTGTGCTCTATAAAATTCGCACCAATCGCGCCTGCAATCGCCGCGCCCGTCGACCCAAAGAAGCCCGCGCCGGCCTTGTGCGCCGCATACGCGGCGCCTCCGCCGCCAACGAGCGTGGCGCCGAGGCCCTTTTCGCCGTTGGGTCCGTCAGGACCAGGAGGGCCGTTATTGTTGTTGGGGCCGCCATAGGGAGCGCCGCCCTGGTTGTAATTCTGGCCATTGTTGTAATTGTTGTTGTTGTCGTACTGGGGCTGCGAGCTGCCGCCGTACGGCGCACCCGTGTTGTAGCCCGGCGCGGGGGAATGCCCCCGGTTGTCGTAGGACTGCTGTTGCGGGGCGTAGCTGGGCTGGGACTGGCCGTAGGCGCCGGGCGGTGCGCTGGTGTTGTAGCCGCCGTTGTTGCTGTGTTGCTGCGAGCCAGAGGCGTACTGGGCTTGTTGGGGGTAACCGCCGCCATTGTTGTTGTAGCCTTGGTTGTAGTTGGGCTGGCCGCCGTAGGGAGCGCCGCCGCTGTTGCCGTAGTAGTCTTGGTTGGACATGGTGTGTGTATGAGTGTTTGTATGTGTGTGTTTGTTTGTGTGTATGTGTATGTTTCTGTTTGTCGGGGGACGGGTTTGGTTTCTCTATCGATGGAACAAACTTGCTTGGATATATGGAATGGAGGAGGGAAACAAGTGTCGGAAGGGCGGGAGGAGGGGGAGAATAAATAAGCAGCGTGATTAAGAATGACGATGACATTCCCATGTAAGCTCCGGTGACCAAAGCCGAATAAGCCCAAGGTGGCAGCGCTCGTGGTGGCGCAGCACAAAATTGCGGCATCGTCAAGAGGCTTGGCTACCCCACTCCGCGGGGAACAAAACTGACCACCGATGAGCCTCGACACTCATTGGAATCATGAGTTGCTACCTAAAACAAGGTCTAAGACTTGTAGAATAAATTTGGGATAGATTATTGGTAATGAAGATGCAGGCAAAACCAGTGGCAGAGTTAATAAGAAATGGCTTACTAAAATGATGACCGTCTGCTAAAGTGAGCCTCTTGACTTTATGCGCGGTCTATTTTGTTTTCCCACACCTGCCCACGTTCCCATTCAGCGGGGACGCACCGCCCCGAAACCGACGTAGTGTGGCGCAGCGTAGGCCCCAATCAGGCACGCACGCAGGGCCAAGCCTTGCTGCACCGGCGCTTCCGTCTGGACCCTGTGACGCTTTTCCGGCTTGGTGTTGGCGCAAAGGGGATTTATTTATGGAAGGGACGCATTCGCGCTTCTCCGGAGACGTAGAGGCGGAAAGAATCTCACGTAGGTTGGGGTAGGGCAGACAGTGGATGAATTTACCCGCTGAATAACCCTGTAAGCATACAAAAGTACGGATACTCGACGCAGTACGGATTAATGTACATAGGAATAGGCCGAAAAGGTGGATCAGATAAAACGGATATCACATCCCCCAAGTTTTTATGCATCAACTTTCTTTCTAGCGCGTTTCACTGGCAAGTTCTAGAAGACGCACGCCTTTTCCTGTTCATAGCCATTTGTGTGTCTTGATCCGCAGCTAGCTGTGACGTAGCAAAACCCCATGTTACACAGCTGCACCTTGCCACGCTTGCATTTCCCTTGAATACCACCAAGACAGCAGCCAAAGTAATCACTTCTTACAATGACCCGTCTACAGCCGGCCAAAACGCCGCCTCCGCCTCCAGCACCGCCCTCCACATCACCATCCCTCTCCGCCGCAGCGCCTCCTGCGCATCCTCGCCCTGCGCCCTCACCGCGCCATCAATTACCGTGGCCAACCTGTCCACAAACGCCACAAACTCGGCGCTGGTCCAGTTGTCGATAAACGCCCGCCTTACCGCGCCGCCATCCTCATCCTCCCCGCCGTCTTTCGCGCCGTCCATCTGCGAGGCCGCCCACGTCCACGCATCCAGGTAGCACCGCTCCGTCGCGTAAAACACCACCGCGGCCTCGAGCCACGGCAGCGGCCCCTTGTCCGTGGATGACTGCAAGCCGTCGAAAAGCGCCTCGAAGCGCCGCAGCCCGTCGAGCTTGGCCGCGGCCGGCACGCGGCCGGTGGTGGGATCAGTGGGTAAGTTGACGTCCAAGCCGTACTGCGCGGCGGTGGAGAGGAAGAAGCGGGATTCGCGCTGTATGTTGACGAGCGCATCGACAACCCACGTGAGTAGCGCCGAGGCGTCGTCGTTGTCGTCGTCGACCGCCTCGGGGAGGCGCAGAAACGACAAGAGACGCCCGGCGGCGCGTATGTACCCGTGAATGTAGAGACGGTCGTTGGCGAGCCAGCGGCCGAGCAGCGCCTTGGAGAGCGTGCCCGCGGCGGCGCGCTGCAGAAAGGGAGACTGCGTGGCGCGCTGGTGGCCTGCGGGGTCCGAGTCGATGAGCGACTGCGTAAATGACGGCATGGCTGCAGAGCTGCGCTCTTTGGCGAATATAGTGGTGAAAGCTGGTCCCTCTTATATTTGAAAATACGCCTTTTCTTTATGGAAGCAATTGTAGTAGACAAAGCGTGCTGAGGCTTCTGGATAACTGTAGATGCGTAGCGCAAGTTGGCTGTGGAGGGAGCTAAACTCGGCCGTGGCGAGGTTGCATTTTACTTCTCGGCCGGCGCGCGCTCGACTCGGGCGATATCGAGATACATCTTCTTTTGCCATTTTTCTTCACTTTGTGTTTCAAAGAAAGTGAGGCTGCTTCTAGAAATTTCCGCCTACACCAATCCCGCTACACACCTCCCGCAGCATGAATCCCTCCATCTCCTTTATCAATTTGGCATCGCCCGGGGTTGTCTTGCCGCTCTTCTCCAAGATCATCACTAACTACCGCCCGCCACACACCAATGCCATGTCCGGCGCCCCAAAGATGATTACTTTCACCATCTTTGCAGATTCTCCGCGGGGGCGTGGAAAAGCTAGAAACGTTACTCGTAAGCGAAAGCCTCTTAAAGGCAGACATTCAATGCCGCCAGACGTCTGGCCTACTATCGTGTGCTGCCGCCGCCGGGGCTAAGCTACGGGAGCTCCTGCGCAATAAAGGCACAAACTTATCATAGCTCGCCTACGCTCTTGAATCGGATGATTGAGTCGACTGAAGAACAGTTTCAGACCTTGATAGGGTAGCCTTTGCCTTGATATCCAGCCTCCATTTCTGCCGGGAAACGCAGTAATGTTGATCTAATCGCCCAGAGCTACTTGCTCTGCATTTCGTAGCGCCCGACTGTAAGTCAGGCAACAATCCACCATCGTAGCTGTCCAAGCAGACCTCAGCTCTGTGGTATTCCAAAGTTCGACATGGATGTATGTATAAAATAGACCAGGTAGAAACTAGCGATATCCCAGTCAAGCAGCCACGCATTTCCTGCCGTGTCAATCATCATATTACGAGGGGCAAGATCATAGTGAGTTAACACCGAGGTTTTAGCTTAGAGATATAGTTAGTGAGCCACTTAAATCCTTTCGCAATGCATGCCTCGTGTCACCGAGACCGCTATAAGTGAACCTGCGCGACGAATATCACATAGCGGAGACTGAGCAGCTCGTCTAGATGGCTTTGTTGCCAGCGAGCAGACAGTTCGTTACTATCCATCATTGCTGAGTCAATGTTTCATGGCGTTTCATATTGAGAGAAATTTTTCATGTTCAATCACTATAGATGACGAGAATTGATCCGCATTTCCGGGCCTCGGGCGAAGATCACGGTCCAATGCTACGCTCACACATGGCTCTCATTCTGGCTCCGCCGTGTCAGAGTCCTGAGACAGATAAGCATCTGTACAGCCTTGTTCCCAGGTCTAATCAGCTTCCAGGGCATCAGTTTCTATCACTAAGTCGCAGCGTCGTCATCATCCGCTCCGGCACCAAGCAGATAATCAACCCTCTGAAGTCGGCCACCGCTAGACACCCTCCTCTGTAGGGCTGTGAGTCCGTTGAGTTTAGCAGCAGTGATATTAACCGCCCCAGCAGCGAGCAGACATTCGACCACCTCAAGATAGCCACCATTAGACGCTACCTGTAGGGCTGTGAGTCGGTCACGTTTAGTAACAGTGGCATTAACGTCCGCCCCGGCATTAAGTAGTCGCTTGGCCACCTTAATATGACCACTTTTAGACGCCGCCTGCAGGGCTGTATGTCCTTTGTAATCAGCGGCAGTAGCATTGACGTCCGCTCCGGCACTGAGCAAACAATCGACCACGTGAAGATAACCACCACTAGACGCCGCCTGTAGGGCTGTGAGTCCCTCAAGTTTAGCAGCAGTGGCATTAACGTCCGCCCCGGCATTAAGTAGTCGCTTGACCACCTTAATATGACCACTTTTAGACGCCGCCTGCAGGGCTGTATGTCCTTTGTAATCAGCGGCAGTAGCATTGACGTCCGCTCCGGCACTGAGCAAACAATCGACCACGTGAAGATGACCACCGCCAGACGCCGCTTGTAATGCCGTTTGTCCAGAAAACTCAGTATCAGCAGTATTGACGACCGCTCCGGCACTAAGAAGTCGCTCTACTACCTCAAGGTGGCCACCGCCGCACGCTGCCTGCAGGGCTGTCTGCCCTCCATACTCATCAGTAGTGTAAGCATCTGCCCCTACATCAAGAAGCTGATCAACTACCTTGATATGGCCGCCTTCAGAAGCCTTTCGGAGCAACGTATAAAAGCAGTAAGTCGGCAATGTACGGGTTTGAAGGAAAATAGCAATAGCCTTGCTATCACCTCGTGCTGCTGAGATTTCCATCAAATGATTTGCTTCACTCCATTCATACTGGTCCATGTGGCTTAATTCGTGGTAAAGGAGAGCGTAGTGGCTCATTTTGTGACTCCAGACAAGTAGTCCTTCTTCGCTTTGTTTTGAAAGAACTCCTCGCCATGGGATTTCTGCTAAGCTGGAACAGCCCGAAACAAGTAGAAGCCACATGTCCCAAACGCTGCATTGTTCCTTTTCAAAGTGGACAGTATGGGTAACCCAGTGCGTTGCTGCGTATTGAAGAAACGGATGGCTGTTCTGAAGCGTTTCCTTGTCTGTTTTCTGAGTCTTTCCATACGTGGCTTCAACTCTGCTGAGATTTGGGTCTGCCATCGTTTTGTGGCGCCTGGAGGCAAAGTGGGTGACAGCTTCTGAAATACGCGCCATGTCTTTCTCTTGGCTGAGAGCCGTAACGGCTAATCTCACTGGATCTAGCTGCAGTGGCTGTTGCCGTCGGGCTATGGTTGTCGTAAAATCCCTGAAGTGTAGGTACGTAACGCATATTTCGCCGGCAAAACGATCTGTCTCCCCCAGATCAACATGGAAACCAAAGAGCTGTCGCGATAGAGTTGCTCTTGTTACAAAATCATGGACGCTAGCATGAGCGAACTGAACTTGTGCAGGTTCCTCGTCTGTAAGATGAAGCAGATTTTCGCACCACAATAAAATGCGGTTCATGTTATGAGGCAAGCGCTCGGGCCTAGAATGCTTTTGTCCGACATCAATAGAGACAGCTTCACGGAGCTCGTCCAATGTCAGGGGCCGTCGGGCTACTGCTACCCATCGAAATGTTCTCTGTACCAATTCAACATGTTGCGCTCGGGACAAGATACGCAGCAATGCTCGCTTGAACGTTTCTTCCAAATCTTTCGGCAGTTGGCGAAGCGATCGCCGAATGTCGTCATCGCAGCTTCCAGCGCAGATTTCATCAATCAGAAAAGTAACCCACAGAAACCTTATCGAATTGATTAGCGAGGATGGTTCTCACTCTGATCAAGCAAATACTTACATCCCGTCCGCATGTTGACTTAGCGCATCGTTTACCTCGACCAGTAGATGGGGATCGCCGAACGCTAATTCTTCATTTTCTAGTCGCTTTTGCAGAGATGTGTCAACGTAAGAGCGAATGTCGGACATGAGGCTGTCACACGACATAGAAACACGACTAACGGCAAGAGATCTGCCTCGCAAGTCTAGTTCAACGCTTTCACGGCTGGAAAGGAAAATTCTCAAGCATGATGTCGTAGCGGCAAGTAACGAGAGCGCGTCGAGAATAGCCAGTCGCTCAGCTGCGTCACTTTCGTCAAGACCATCTATTAGGATGTAAAAGGCTGTTGATTGCTGAACAACGTATCGAAGTAAGTCGATCCATGCATCAAGCTGGACAAAAACAGCGCAATCCAGGTTTGTGAGCTGGCTCTCGACATACTGCGATACTTCTGTGCCGTCTATGGACTGTCGGATGATCGATCGAACCAATGTCTCGGCTAGAAGAGAGTCGGCATTGTCACGATTGACAAAAAAGAACGTGGCAGTGTCATGGCGGCTTTTGTGCAAGAAAATGTAATTGACAACATTAGCACTGAGTCATGTCAGCAACTGGGCTTAGATTATAGTGCGAAGACAGATCTCTTACCATAGGACGGTCTTTCCAGATCCAACTTACTGCACGTTAGCGGGCTCAATTGATGGCTTCGAAATGACATACTTTTTCCGGAGCACCAGAGAAGAGACGGCCCGCTTCCGTCATACCAGCGCTTGAACTCCGGAACTGCGAAGATCCATTCCGCCGTATCGCGTTGGCGCTTTTTGCAGGCTTCCCAGAATGGAGTGCGGTACTCGTGAGAAGAGAGTGACTCGAGAAGTCGCTGCCTTTCCTCTCCTGTTGGGTATCTCAGCCAAGGACTCGCTGAGCCGTGAAGTAAACTTACTAGCTTTTCGTCTTAATTGTTGCTCATGCATCTCCTTCATCGCACTAAGGTCATTTTCCATTTTGGGAATGAATTTCCACATTTTTGACCTGTCTCGGGAAGCCGCTCGTCTTTCTCTCGCCTGGAGCTTCTCATCTTCGTGTTGTGCACGTGCTGTCGCCAAGGATATCTCCTCTTTCACTTCCTCGCCCATCTGTTGTATGGCTCGCACGTCTTCTTGCATCTCTTCATGAAAAGACTGAAAGATGGCGTGTTTCAGATGCTGCTTCCCTGCTGAACATTAGCGATGGTACGAACAAGAGACCGGGACGACAGTACATGACCGTTGAAGTACCTTGACCACATGCTTGCAGCAACGGATGATGGACGCATGGAAATCGCAAAGAGCCCTTTGCAGTCGCGTTGAGGCCGGATACAGAGCTTGATATTCGGCAAAGCGGGGGCATTGTCTGCTGACTGTCATGAAAAGGCTAGAGAGGGCCTCAAAGTATGAGGCAAAGTTTACCGCAATCTATACTTGTCAGCGCATGGCAAAGTGCGCGCAGACGCCGCACCTACAAGCATGGTGAGCTTGACGCTACCCCAGACCAGGGCCGCTATCTCTGGGTGTGACGAGACAAACGTCCCGACCACGCCAGAGAATGCCTGTACAGATTGGAGAACGGTGGAAAGACGGTTAGAGACACCAGGACGACCTGCCGATCGATTCTCATGCTCTAGCTGGGCGGTGAATATCATGACGCTCTGCGCATCACGGATGGTACCAATGATGCGTAGTTTGTGGCGTTGTTCATCCGTCAAGATGCTCTGAAATTCTTGAATGGCAGATTGCAAAGAGGCTTGTGGATTAGGAGAAGTCCCAGCGGAAGAGGATGGCGCCGTAATCTCCATCGCATCGTGGCCGTCCGCCAGTATTGGAGGTCTTTTCGGAAACGGTGTTGAGCGGGGGGTCGGGCGGAGATTTTGCCTCGCTTTCAGCAGACAATAGGTAGGGAGTGGTTATGTAAGCGATGGCCGTTGAAAAGGCTTATGCCGCTGGATTTTGCGGCGACCTGCTTGTCTTGCAGGTGTCTGGCGATGCGAATCGCGATGGCCAAGGCCGACGAGGTGCACACCTTGGTCAAGACCGTCCCAGCCTGATCTTACCCGTATTAGGCTATTACACTCACAACATCAGGTGTGAACATTTTACACTTGATTATTCTTCTGAAAGGATAGAAATTACCTTCATTGCCACGGTAGGCCTGTCATCGGCCTCGATCAGCCCCAGCAGCATGAGTACTTTCGTGGGCGGCAGCTGTATCGGCAGGATCAACAGCACTATCCCCTTGACTGTAAACAAGGAGCAACCTGGTACTGAGCCTACGCCAGATTGAACTCAGAACTACCGGATAAGTCTTATCGAGGAGCTCAATAGCCACTATAAGAAGTATTCCCTGATACTTGCCTGCGCCACAGTACCTCCTGGCACAGCTGAATTACCTGTCAAGATCAAGCCACCCCCTTCTTCTGACTGTTCAATTAGCCCGACTTGCTGCGCGTTACCGTCTTGCTCCATCTGAACAATCAAATAGAAAGTGCCATTATCATTTCTCTGACTCGGCCCAAAACCTCGTCCGCTACTTAAGAGCTAGATCGAACAGCAGTATATAAACTACAACAAATTATCCGCAGGGCTATCGTTGGGGATCTGTACTAGCATTAATATTGAGTACAGTCTGTATCTCTCTTACAATCGTACCTCAGCAACAATGATATGAGACCGCGCCAAGATGGTACATATCGGGCTGGCAATGTGCCCGCGCTGACAGCACGATCAATTCTTTTGCCAGATAATGCAGCTTGTTTAGGCATGTAGATAGTTGCACTCCGCAAACGCTGCATTTGCCATGATAAATTCGTCGCTAATATATGTATCATCGCTGAAAAATGTCATTCGTCTTTCCTCCTCAGGTTTTTACATAGCTGACTATGATTTATGACCTTCTAGTGATGTTTTTGTATAAAGTTCACGGACCCTGTGCCCCTCTATTCTGTCGCATGTCTATTTGAGTTCATGTCCTCTATTTGACTCTATTCTAACCCATCAAACATCGATATCTGTCTATGCCTTGGGAATGACAATGCCGTAGCGCTCGTAGGGGAAATCCTCCAGCGTCTCGAGGTACTCGGCCCAGCCGTCGTCCTCCTCGCCCACCTGGTGCAGGTCGACGTCGCCGGCCTCGCCCGTGCGCCCGGCTAGGACCTGCGCCTCACGGCCCGCATACTCCTTCTTGAGCATCTTATGCGGGCACCATATAACACGCATGCCCGCCCGGCGACCAGCCTCCACACCGGGCACCGAGTCCTCAAAGACGAGGCACTCCTCCGGCGTGATGGGCTTTTCCCCGGCGGGTAGGGAGTCATTGATGGTCTTCAGCGCCAGCAGAAAGATGTCGGGCAGGGGCTTGCCGCGGCCGGGCTGCAGCCGCGCGTCGTCGCCCTTGACGCGGCGCTCCTCGGGGAACACGGAGAAGAGTTCCTGAAGGTGTGTCGTTTTGAGGTCAAAGTTGCCGCGGTGCGAGCTTGTGGCGAGCGCAATGTGTACGGTGTGCGGCTTCCCCACGGCGTCGGCTGACGGCGCGCCGGCCCCTTTTGTCGCATCGAGCTGCTTCAAGAGCGTGGGGACTCCGGGTAGGGGCTTGGCGGTGCCGAATAATTGTTTCTGAAAGACGGAGAGCTGCGCCGTGTACTCTTCCGTGGAAATGGGCAGCTGAGCCCAGTCGCTAAAGATCTGGTTGGCCGCGGGGCCGGGCCGGCCTTGCAGGCGTGCCTTGACTGACCACGGCATTGGCGGCCGGCCGTACTTTTCCAGCACCATGTTGACGCACAATGTGTACAGGTCCTCGGTGTCGAGGAGCAGGCCGTCCATGTCAAACAGGCAGGCCCGCACAGGAGGAAAGCTGGGACAGGTGGTAAACAGCGTTAGCGTGCGCACGCTCACTCAAGCATCGTCGTGACGAGCGCGCGTCGGAGAAACGTACTCGGTCTTGGGAGCCATGGCGAGTGTGACGAAAGTTGGAGAAAACGAAAATTCAGCGAATCGTTGCACAAACGTGTAAAGAAGAGTTAAAGTGAAGCGATGACTGTTCGGTAAAAATCCCATTTGCGCGGGGTGGTGGGGTCGCTCGATCCACCTGCAGTGTTGCCCAAGGAGAAGGAAACGCGACCCCTACATCACCAGGCGCAGACTACACCTTTTTCCAGCCCTCGTAAAATTTGCCTCATTTTATACAGTACACGGTCTGATTTATGGCATCTGATGGGACTCTGGGTGCGACCACGCCACCAAAACCCGGCGTGAATCTGGCCGGCGAATCAGATGAAGCTACCCAGGCACGATTCTCTGCCGATGAGGAAAAGGTGTGTCGTGGATGTGCAGAATCTTGTTGATCCTTTCGCCATATTAACAGATCGTGTTAGAAACTCTTGGACGAATCGGCAGAGAAGAAAGCTAGAGCGAACGAGCTCTTCAACTCTGGTGATTCCGAGGCAGCGCTCGTTCAATACGACGACGCCTTGTCATCATGTCCTGATTACAAACATTTTGAGCGAGCCGTCATCCACAGCAACATATCGGCGTGCCAATTGAAGCTCGAGGAGTGGACGGCAGCTGCCAAAGCGGCGACTAGCTCTTTGGACGCTCTCTTGACTATGGAGCGCGAATTACGGCTAATTCCTGAAGCCAAGTCAGAGCCCACAAAGGGCAAGGAACAGGGCAAAAATGGCATTCAGAATAAGGCGAGCGACATTACAAGCGGCTCAAACAGAAAAGTCGAAGAGAACGAAGCAGCCAACTCGGAGCAGGCAGAGCCCCCTTTCACACCTGCTGATGTCCCAGAGGCCACCAAGAGCGACATCGGCCGCATACGAATAAAAGCGCTCCTGCGGCGAGGGCGTGCTCGTGCGGAGGCTGGAGGCTGGTCGAATCTTGCCAGCGCAGAGGAAGACTACAAGACGCTGTCCAAGATTCCCGGTCTCACGGCGGCCGACGCCAAGACGGTGCGCATGCAGCTGGTGGTGCTGCCGCCCAAAGTCAAGGCTGCGCAGGAAAAGGAAATGTCGGAGATGTGGGGGAAGCTGCGAACGCTAGGAGATGGAATACTCAAGCCGTTTGGTCTCAGCACGAACAATTTTCAAATGGTCAAGGATGAGGCGACAGGCGGCTACAGTATGAACTTTCAAGGCAATCAAGGGTCATGACACTGACATATTTGTGAGCTTGCAAGGGAGAAGGGTAAACCAAATGTGCAAATAAACGTGAGACATGTTCATATCTTCATGAGGCTATGTTCTTCATTGTCTATAATACGAGATGCAAGCAATTGCCACCCCGCTCACAGGTGCATGGCGGCGGCAGCGGCGGCAGCACCGCCGAAAGAGCGCACAATGCGGCCAGTAGGCACGGAAGCACGATTCTTGACGGGAGCGGCGTCCTTGGCCTGCTGAGACGGAGTCGCAGCCGCGGAATTGTCGTCCCTAGTAGCGTCACCGGTGGCCTGGACCTTGGGAGCGCCAACACCGAGGATGTCTGCGAGGGCTTTGGTGGCCTGCGGCAGGTCTGACGCAGTGGTGCTCTCGACCTCCCAAGCGCCACAGAGGATGCCCGCAGCTGAAGCGTAGTCTGTTGTCCTCGCAAATTAGCATGCTGATGATATGTTTGGTGGCGTCGACACGCACCGGCGGCACAGGAATGGTCGACTTCGGCATAGACGTGGCCGTCAATGTCGAGGTAGTTGTCGCAGATGCAGTCAAAGTCCTTGGCATCGACGATTTTGAGGTTGCAGCCCTGGTTCTTCATGCCGATTTTCATGGCCGCAACGGCGCATTGGGGAAGGTCCTTGGTGTACTCGGTCAGACTCTTGACGTAGTGGGCAGAAGAGGCACCGGCAAGGCCGATGGTGAGGATGATGGAGAGCTTCATTATGGGCAGGGCAAGTGAACAATTGCTGCAGCAATCATTGGAGTTTTCTAGCGTTGTCTAGTGACCAGAGTCAAAAGTGCCCGGGAAAGTGAGAAATCGAGTATTTATACAACGAACTGCGTTGGCCGCTCGCCGAATCGAGACATGACGTCTCACCAGCTTACCATTTGATCACCGGGTTCAGCGCTGCAAGGATATGATATGACAGACCCAATCGTCTTCTGATGATGGACCAATTCTACCAATGGCTATCCCATTCCGCTCACAGCAAGGACTCATGCCGCGCGAACCCACGCCGGAGTCATGGAAGATGTAGAGTTCTTTCTGGGAGGGTATTGACCTCAACCTCCACACTCCAATCAACATTTCTGCGTGTAAAGTAAGGCCTCTATTTCCGAATGCTCGGTTTTCCTTCAGCATTGTTGCCAATTTCGTGCTCAAGTACGTGCATCCTGTTTTCCCGAATAGGCAATGCAGCCAACTGATCGTCGTCTTACTATAAGCCCTGCCCCGTACCGGGATTGCTGTCAGTTGCGCCTAAATCTCACTCGGATCC
Source organism: Beauveria medogensis (assembly GCA_030778325.1). Classification (NCBI taxonomy): domain Eukaryota; kingdom Fungi; phylum Ascomycota; class Sordariomycetes; order Hypocreales; family Cordycipitaceae; genus Beauveria; species Beauveria medogensis. The sequence continues at coordinate 6,736 of JAPFRM010000598.1, read as the reverse complement.
TCGCATGCAAGCAAGCTTAACTCTGTCCGAATCTGACCACCCGGAAACTAATATTATGAAACACGTTCCGTAGTCCAGTCTACGGGATTTTGCTTAATCCCGCGACGACGAACCCCGGCCCGAGATGTTCTTCCATGAAGTTCATCAAGCTCTTTTCATTTTCCTCTTGACAAGCGAATGACCACTGACACACGCGAGCACAGTACACATGACACGCCCCACACTGTGTGGATGGCTTTTCGGGCGCGCGAAGTTCATCACAACCGCTCAACTGCAATTGTCAATAAAAAAAATGCTCAAGCTCGGTGGGCTTTTATTATTATAACACGCCGCCATCATGGCCGAACCGACGCCAGTCAATATTCTGCGCGGCCACAAGTCGCAGATTCATGCCGCGGCGTTTGTCCGCGGCAATGACCGCCTTGCAACTGGCGACGCTGACGGCTACGTGATGCTATGGGATCTCGCCATTATGCGGCCGAAAGCCGTCTGGCGAGCGCATGAAAGTGCGATTCTTGCGATTAGAGGCTGGGGTAACGACAAGATTATAACGTGAGTGTTTGACCGACAACCTGGCAAGTTCTGTCTTGCTCATGCAAAAGCACAAGTCACGGCCGAGACCACCGTCTTGTTGTATGGCAATTACGAGCGGAGGATGAAGAAATTTTATCGAGTGCAACGCCGTTGGAGCAGACAGGAGATGCCCCTCCGCAGCCATGGATGCTACATGTGTTGGATGTCAACACGATGAACTTTTGCGCTTTTGCTGGATGCCCCAATACCCCTGGAACGAATGCGACATTGGCGGATGACTGTAGCGCGAGCATTGTCGTCGCCGTCCCCAACACACTGTTGGCTGAATCAGTGCGTCTCAATCTCGGCCGGGTCACCTCAAATTGCACGCTAAGTCTGATTTCTTAGATTGACATATTCGAGCTACCAAGTCAGAAGCGTATTCACACTGTCAAACCCGGCGGGAAGCACGGCATGGCCATGACCCTCGCAATTCTCTACAAGGAAAGGCATCTCGTGCTAGTCGCTGGCTTCGAAAATGGCATGTGCTCCGTCTTTGTCCTCCGCGAGAACACAAATGATTGGATCACGACATATCGTGGCCAGCCACATTCACAACCAGTCTTGTCACTCGATGCCGACTCGCAAGGCAAATATTTCATCTCGTCTGCCGCTGACGCTTTAATCGCCAAGCACCCCATACCTACGTCTTTGCAAACCATCATACCAGGAGTGCTGGCTGCAGAAAAATATGCCACAGTAACAGAGGATCGTGCACCCGTACCGCAAGAGGCCCCTGCTGGCATCGGAGCGCTGTTTGCTGGCGAGCCGGCTTCCGCCGCCGCCAGAGCCACCGGCATCAGTACTCTTGACACCAAGGCCTGGGAGGACCCCATCAAGGTTGCCAACACGAAGCATGCCGGGCAGCAGAGCTTGACCATTCGCTCAGATGGCCGTATATTTGCGACGGCTGGCTGGGATTCGAAAATCCGCGTGTACGCGACCAAGTCCCTCAAAGAGCTTGCTGTTCTCAAATGGCACCAAGTCGGCGTCTATGCCGCAGCTTTTGCTCACGTAAAATCCGAGGCGGATCAGGACCAAACCCATGGCAATAAACAGCGACAGGTTGCTTCTTCGACTCGAGAAGCTGCAGCAAGTGCGCTCGTCTCAACGCCTCGGCAGGCAGTCGGAACGCGGACTGCGACGGTCAAAGACAGGCGGTTACACAAAGCGAAGCATAACCACTGGCTGGCCGCAGGAGCCAAAGACGGCAAAATAAGTCTGTGGGATTTGTATTGAATATAAATGACCACCTTTCTTCTTGCAGCTTCTTCTTTGCATCCCCTCGACAATTGCTCAGCTACACGGCTGATAAGGCCGTGTAGCTATGTTACCCTGGCAGTTGTTTTCTTGGCAGTATGGCGCAAGAACCAACTGCGCGACCGAGCGCAGGACTTGTTCAAATGTGCCCATAAGTTGGCTTTTTTACTGTTAACCAAGATAACCTTATTGTATGACTCCACAGCCAAGGACTGCTCATCTTGGCTCGATTTGGCAGCTCTGTAAGGGCTCGGTGGGCGCTAGTTGGCTTGTAGATCGCCCTCGGCCGCTTGGCAAAAAGCAGAATGACGATACGAAATGTTCAGACTTTTGTCCAAATAAAAAGCCAGGTATTTGCAATCGGTAACGGAATTTTCACAAAAATGACGTCGCGCCTCTAGCGAAGAGCGCGTGTTGGGCCTCTGAAGCAGGTCCGTCATAGTCGCGGAGCTTCAGTTATTGATCGGTAATTACAGGTAGCGTCGCATGCACTCGTGGGCGCAGAGGAAGGGGGGCCATCTTTTTCTCTTTTTTGTACAAAGCAATGGGCCGAGTTTCGACCATACTTGGAGACAGAGTGCAATGTATCATTTTGAATCAAAGTCAATTCGTTTAATAGGCACGCTAAATAGTTGCATGTCGCTCAACGCCCGTCTTCTTGTCTATGCAGTGTACTTGAGAGAAAAGACGCCACGCTCGATGCTGTTTACTAGAATGTAACCACTCTTCAGGTACGGGTAAACAGACCAGGCGCCGTTGAAAGTAGCCTGTCCGCCAACAGAATCATCCTCGGGGCGGACGTCAAAGAACCCGGCCTCCTTGAAGCTAGCGCCAGTAGGATCCTGGGTGACGGACGAAACGTCGACAATACGCAGACCAGAAGCGTAGTTGGCCTGGTACGAGAGCCCATTGATGACATATTGGTTGTGGTCGATGGACTTGGCCGGGCTCTTGTAGAGGCCGGTAAAGACTGGCTTTGTCAGGTCAGAGACGTCAACAATGTAAGTCGTCGTCTTTTGGTCCGCGGCGGGGCCCGTCTTTGAACTCTCGTCAAGTTCATCGTCGAGCAGCAGGTAGCGCATTTCCTTGTCCGCGATCCAGCCCTGGTGGGTGTAAGTGGCGCCCTTGTACGTGGTGCGGGAGAGCTGCTTGGGGCTGGCGCGCTCGGTAATGTCGGCGATTGTGAGCGTGTCCTCGTTGTAGTTGAAGCAAATCTCGCGGCCTCTGTATTCCTGGTGAGGGCCGCTGTAGATGACGCACTGCGCGTCGTGGACGTAGCCGTCCTCGCTGACGCAGCCCGACTTTTTGGGCTTGCTTGGGTCGGAAACGTCGACCATCCAAAGACCCGCGTTGCATCCGTCGGCGGGCTTGGTGCCGACGGCCGAGATTGTGTTGGTGGTGTCGTGGGCAACAATGTTGTGGCTGCTGCCGAAATCCTTGAAGTGAGCGGTCAGATCGCTGTTGGTGTTGAATGTCTTTGGATTCTTGGGGTCCAGAGTCAGGAGCTTGGTGAGGTCAAACACCTGCAAGCCATGGTTTCTCGCTTCGGAACCAATGTACGCGTGGTTGCCAATGACCTTCATGTCACGCCAGACAGAGTTTTCGGTCTGCGTCGGCAGACGGCCAATGTATTGCAAGCTGCCGTCCTTGAGCACCTCGACGAAAGCTGTGCCATCCGTCTGACCAATGATGCCGAATTCTCGGCCGGTGGAAGACGTCCAACCTGGGAGAGTTTCTGGTCAGTTCATCAAGTCCACAACTTTTAGTTGGAATAAAAGACACACCCCACAGATCGTTGCCTTCACGCTGGCCACTGCCAGTGTCTTGGTGACGAATAAAACCGGCAAGGTTCACGTTGCGGCAGCTGTACTCGCCAGCCTTGCCGTTTGAGCACTTGGCAGCAGCCTGCGCGACGTAGCGATCAGCGTCGAACAAGCCCTCTGCACGGTCGCTCTTCCTCTGCTGCGTCTTCAAACTCTGCAGGGAAGCCATGGAAACAGCATTCGGTGCACTATCGGCAGCAAGCTGCTGGGCCATGAACGCCGCCTTGCTGTTGGGCGAGACGAGGCCGGCGGCGAGGCCAGCTAGAACAAGAGTAGCCACGGGACCTTTCATTTTGAGATGGCACAGAATTGTACTGTAGGAGAACGAATATCAAAGATGGTCTGTCTGGAAGATACTCTTTGCTCTTTTTATACTTGTTCAACCTGGGGGCCGGTCTAGACTACACCAGCGCATCCCTGGCCACTGTCATTGCTATTCAGCTACAATGGTGCGCAATCTACAAGAGAGTCACTCGGCTTCAATACGAGACCGTACAGTCTGAACTTGAGCTTTTCGGGCAGGTGTATATTGAACCCGGGTGTCATCGAGACTGGAGGCTACAAAGATTCCGTAAGACGCATTGGCGTGGGGTTATGCTCATAACGTGATTGTGGGTTGCCAAGCAGTGGTGACGAGCCTCGGGGCAATGTATGGCTATCTCAAACCTAATCATGTAACGTAAATAGTTAACTAGTGAACTAGTTAGTGCTTTGTGCAATACTTTAGGGGCGGCTTCGTTGCATTGGCTCTAATAAGCGACTACAACCCTCTGCAGTATTACATGTGCCCCAGACAGGCTGACAAAGTTCTTTCACAACCTCAAGTCCTGCTCAAGTAAAAAAAACTAATTACTGGTTGCTGTCAATGTAGTAATTCAGCCAAGGTCGAGTGGCACACCATATACTCGCGATAGACACGCCAAGCCTTTGTGCTGGAGACGAACCATGATACCCTGTCGGTTTTGGTCACTCGCTTCTCGCAAACTCTCCCTGACCTTCCGTTTTTGTCAAAGAGCCAAGACCGAATTGCGGGGAGAAGTAGCATCACATCGCGTCGCGTGCTACGAATCAGGCCCGAATTCTTTTTTTTTTTTTTTTTTTTTTTGTCTTTTTCCACGGTCAAGCTACCAACGGCATCCGAGAAATACAGTTGCAAACTAAGCTCAGCCGCCGTATCAACACAGTCCCTCCTGGCGATTTGAGCCACGTGTCAAGTTGTCACAACTGGAAATGCCGACGGCTTTTGGCTCGGCTATGCCTAGTTGTCACAACTGAAAATGCCGACGGCTTTTGGCTGGGCTATGCCAAGTGATCTATCAGTTATAGTAGTCCTTGTCAATAGCAGAAACCTCGCTCCGAATACCAAACCACTCTTCACTTGACATGTTTTCTTTCTACCTTGTTCACATAGCATGCATCTGTTTGTTTGCCGAGGATATTATTACATCTTTATGAAATATTCATCAAGCCCTCCCTATGGGCCATCGATTCTAGATTAAACTTGAGCCAAAAACGCCGAGAGATGAGAGCAAAGTCCAGCTTGCTGACTGAAGGCTTCAACTTTTGTAAGTGCCTAGGCCATACCACCAGCGCCAGCGCCCTGCTTGAGCTTCGTCCAGCGAGTAAAGAGACTGACCGTGGTGGCCACGCCTGTAGCCGCAATGCAGAGAGCAAAGACAACTTTGAGACCGTGCATGTACCCATCAATAACGACAGGGATTTGGTCGGCAGGGAAAGCGTGTCGGATGTTGGTGGCACCAGTCAGGATGAGAGTGCCCTTGTCAATTTCGGGGGCGTGCCGCAAAACATAGCTGACCATCTGGTTCAGGAAGGCAGACTGGGCGGCGGAGACGAGGAAAGCTCCGCCGAGACCCTGGAAGAACAGAAGCATTCCAGTGGCGGAGGCGAGGTCCTTGGCCTCGACCGTACCCTGAACAATAATCATGGGAACCTGAAAGGCAGCGCCCCAGCCTGCGCCGGCGACGATCTGGTAACCAATCCAGGTGCCAGTTGAAGTGTTGACGTTGAAGAGGAAGAGCAGTCCAGCGCCGATAGTGGCAACGGCACCGCCGCCGATAAGAAGAGGCTGGTAGTAGCCGGTAGCAGAAACAATGGCACCGCTGGCAATGGTAGAGATGGTGACTGCAATGATGAAGGGCAGGTTGCGCACACCGCTCATGGTCGGACTGGCATTATGCACCGACTGAAAGTATACAGGAATGTAGTAGATGGCGGCGAAGAAGCCACCGGCAAAGATGAAGCTGTAAATCATGGCGACGACAACGGCCCGGTTCTTGACTAGGTGAGGCGAAACCATGGATCGCTCACCCTGGAAGTACTGCAGTACGGCCCAAGCACCGATAATGGCGACAAAGCCGACAAGAAGACCAATGACGGTAGAAGAGTTCCAGGCGTGGGCAGATCCACCATACTGGACAGCGAGAATGTAGGTGATGGTGGCACCCATCATGAGAACGACGCCGAGAGGGTCCGTCTGCAGAATCTTTTCCTTGAGAGGGGCCTGCTCCGGGACCGCCGCGCGGGGAGTCTGGAAGAAGAGGAAGATGACGCCGGCGGAAATGGCGCCGATGGGCAGGTTGATGTAGAAGCACCAGCGCCAGGAGACATTGTCGGTAAAGGCGCCGCCCAGCAGAGGACCGATGACGCTGGCCAGGCCGTACGAGGCGCCGAGGATGCCGGTAAAGGCGGGCCGCTTCTTGGGCGGCGCGGAAAAGGCAATGATGGTGTAGGCGCCGGCCCCGAGGCCGGCCGCGCCAAGACCGGCAATGGCACGGCCCGTGATGAGAGCCTCGGCGTTGGGGGCGGCGCCGCAAATGACGGAGCCGACCTCGAAAATGAGAATGGCAATGAGGAAGGAGGCTTTGAGAGGAAAGTACTTGTAGATTTTACCCCAGGTGGACTGGAAAGCGCCAACGGTCATGAAGAATGCGGCGCCGTACCAGCCAACCTTGTCCAAACCTTGGAACTCTTCTGTGATTTTGGGAATGGCAGTAGCGACAATGGTCTAAAATAGAGTAAGTATATTCATTTTTTTGGTAGATGGGGGGGGGGGGGGGGGG